>OX418219.1:35438040-35665540 GCA_948455865.1 Conomelus anceps | reverse complement strand
CATCTACCATCTCACTCGCAGAATGTAACCCCTTTCTCCACCAGGAAAAGAGAGGAAAAAATACGATAGCATTGTGGAAACAGTCGTATCATTTTTTGCGCCAGTCCTTTTTTTCTATCTCTGCTCTCAGTGCTGCTGGATTGTCTGCCTGAAACAGAATACTGTCGCATTTGTGGACCATTTTAGCTATTGTAAATCAGCGAGTCAAAATTCACTGATTTCAAAATTATAGTTTCTAAAGGTTGTACGAATCGTTGTTTTCCTATTGAAAAAGATGATTCACGACAACAGTATAAAATACACTGCCGGTGCTTGTGACGTAATAAATGTGATGTAGGACGAAATTTGCTTGTTGATAGCGTTTTATCATGTAACCCTACACTAAGGCAGGTGGAAATTATCTGTATATTTGAATATTTATCTCAACAATACGTATTCAAAATTGGATGTATAACTTGAGCTCCATTGTGAGCTTTTGTTGATTCTAATAATTTTTGATAGATAGTCGCCTACATCTCAAGTTTTCAAAACTCCTTCAAAATAAAATTTATTTTTTATAATAAATGGAAAATGATAAAAAACTTTTTCCTCAACTGTAGTGGTTATGTTGAGAAGTTGAAAATTATCAAACTTGCTAATAAAGTAATAATAGTATATTCACGATTAATGCATGGACAGTACAATATACAACTTCATTGATCACTATGTCTGATCCTCTTTGTTGCTCAGAGATGGAGTAGGGTGAAAATGGTAGATAAGTGTTAATCTTAAGAAATTCCCTCAAGCAAGAAAAAATCCTACTTATGTAGAAGTGATGTGCAATGAAAATAGAAAAAATAATCATATTATTATGAACTACCAATTGTTTGTAATCCATCTGAATCCACTCTTAGGCCGCTAATTATAATTTATAATTTTCCTATATAATAATAGTAGTTAATAATAACTACCTACACTAATAATAAAAACTTAAATAGTAAACAATGTTAATACTTCACCTGCATCAGACATGAATGACAGATGAGACTGAGTGAGTTTCTTTTGGGTAGACAGATCGGCGATTCGCATGCGCACGCAGTTAGTTGCCCAAAACTAGTTGCCTACGGCTAATAGGCGCCATATACTCCAATGCCCACTGACGGTAGGGAGACTGAAACAGTTGCTCGCGTAGTTGCCGGGGCTCCTGCATGGACAACTTTTTTGACTTCGGCAACCGATTGCTCACGGCTAATGGCTCCCATTTGATTCAATGCCCCGCTACTCCACTGGCAATCGATTGCTTGCTCAGTTGCCCAGCTAGTTAGTTGCTCACGGCTAATAGCGGCCTTAGTCCACTGTGTTTCTCATAACATGGATCATACGACGGGGATGTTTCACAGAGACAAGATTTCACAGAGACAAGTTGTGCTTTTAAACAATAGTAGTCTCATAGGGACAAGGTTTCGTAGAAGCAAGTAGTTCTAAAAGTGGCAGTGTCACAGAAGCAAGTTCTCACAGAGACAAGGTGACAGTTTTAAAATTATATTCAGTTTCATTGGGACAAGTTCTCACAGGAGCAAGTTCGTGTGGCGTGTTGCCTACATCTGAACTTGAAGGCATTCCATCTGTTTTAGTAAATTGAATGCCTGCTGTATTTTATTTAAAAAAACTTTTCTCCATGTTTGTTTTTTTAGTTAAATCTATGAATATAATTGGACAGTGAAATATATATTGTGGGGTAGCATTTTATTAAATGAGATGTGGGTACTGAATTAATTATTATCTGCAAAAATCGAAAATTTAAGCTAGACGTAGCAGCCTAGTCTTTGCTTCATACGACTAATTCACCTAGAAATAAAAAGTAATAAAAGATAAATAAATCATAATACGAACCTAATTTACTGTACAATAAGTATTTATTCAATCATCCATCGAAATAGTAAAAACTAACCAAAACTTCATTAGATTCATTGTTTACCTTTCTTATCAGTAATCTGTCAGCTGTAAATAAAATGGCTTTCGGACAAGATTTGTCAAAAAAATTATGCTCATATTATTCTATTTTCTAGAAACCAATTGTGAACGCTAATGACCGCTCATTATTTTCCCCATCCATAAAAAATGGATTTGCTATAAATTTCTCATTAATTTATTTGTTTAGTCCGTGACATGCAGAATTCCATAGAGGTTTCAACCATTGTAAAATTATGGATGTCACGTGACTTTTTCTGTGTAAAATTTTATTCAGGCGTTTCCAACAGTCCTTGCCATATTTGCCTAGAGGGAGTAGCCCAATAATTTGTGTGGCTAAAAATTTGTCAGATTAAGTGTTAAACGTAAAATTGTCAGGCAGGACCACAGAGTATTCAACGTAGTGCTCCTAAAGACGATTAATGTCTATTTTTAAAACATTGTAAAACCCCAAACTACGACTTCAAAACCAGCTGGATAGTGAGGTACAGGATGGCAGCCTAGTGAGGAGACAGCAATATTCCACACCGCCTTCTGTCAACTTCATTCGTCAAAGTGGTGAATATAAAAGTCATATAATTTATGGAATTCCATTTGTGCGCAGATTAAAAGTGTCGTCGGAAAATATCCATTACTGGACGACCCCCAATTTAAATTACAACTGCACAGGCACGAATCGTCTTCCTCGTGGTCTAAAAAACACCCTTAGTGAGGTGAAATCACACAAACTTCATTAGATTTCAAAAATCTCACTACAAACAATACTTCTTAAAATCTTGATAACCATAGACTCAATTTCTATTTTAATAAATTTCATCCAAATTCTAATTCTAGGTTCCATGCTTGGAACACAAATATAGGATACTCTTCTTGTGCCAATAAATTTTCTATTATTTTTTTCTAATTTATTCTGTGTTACACCCTGCTTGACGATTGCTCTGGTCCAACTTTTTATATCACTCATTTGTGAGTCAAGAGTTCAAATTGTTGAATTTACCTGTTCAGGATTGAGCGGGGGTAGAAACAGTATTCTGTCCCTAGTGGATTTGAATGTATATCACACAAAGTTGCGTTATTCAATAAAAGCGGCCACTTCACAGGTGATATTGAATTATTGGCAGGCCCGTGTTGGCCTGCCGGGACACCAGGACGTATCCCGGTGCGCTCTCCAGCCTGGAAAACTTGGCGCCCTCCTGTTCTGAAACTGACAAGTCGTTATAGCCGAGCGGCCGGGTTTAGTGTTGCGACTGTAGGGTGTAGGCTACTACTGAATGAACTTGATTCTTCCAGTACCCACGTGGGCCGCCCTCGGCTAGGATCTGGCCTACTACGACCCAAAATTATTCAAATCCCAAGAATCTCTTCCTTCTTAAGCATTGAAGGTAATAGAATTATAACCAGATTGAGATCGCCTTTGACAAACGAAAACTGTTGAAAGCACTCAGTAACTGATATTTTGAACTCCATAGATCCACCGTCAGGGGCGCACCCAGACTTTTGGTTTGGTAGGGGGGGGGGGGGGGTCTTACGAGGTAAAATTATTTTGGATGGGGGAGGGGGTAAAATTGAGATTTTCTGAGCTTTTTTTTACAAGGTTGTGGCCTGATAAAGTTCATTGAGGGGGGTTCATTACTTGACTTTTTAAAGAGTATTAGCTATGGGGAAACAAAATGTGTCTTATTTGTACAGAGTGTTTCAAGAGTTCAAAATGATTCTGCCAGACTGCATAAGCATCTTCTCATGAAGATAAAAAAATCAAATTAATGAAGGTCCGGAAACGCTTTGTTACAAAAATAAAGAGGGTGAAAGATTGCAGCTATTCCATCATAAATTCAGAAAACTCTGAGGCCTTCATATAGTTTGTGTGAATTAAATTTAATTAAAATAATTTTGGCTAAATGTGCTACAAGATCTACTATTATAAATTTTTATGATGCCCACACCATTCTGAAACTTTTGCGTGGGTAATAAAGTGAACGTGAAGTGCCAGTCTGAACGCAAATCGAGATTACCTGATCCCTGAATTGGTGGGATATTTTGCAAAAATTTACAAAATAATCATGAAAACACGTTTTTTTATTGTCGGTTTAATGGGTAAACTAATTTAATTGGCAATGAACCAAATCTTTTCAAATTCTCCTTCAAAACTTGTGAAATCATTTTTTTTTTTAATTAAATGTGAATGTACCTAATAGTTGAGAACCATGGCTTAATTTCAGCCAGAGCACACCAGAGCAGGTTTTTTTCGTCAAAATCGTTCGTCAAACCTGAATCTTATTATTTTGTATATTATGTAATATTATATGTGCATTAATAACCATGCTCAAATGCGTTTAAAATGCACCAATTCAAGTGTAATTTTCAACAATTTCCCGGGGGAGGACCCCCCCATCTACCGTTTTGCTGGGAGGTATTCCATACCCCCTGACCCCGGTACATAAGTCACAGCTCCGGTACTTCTCAATTTAGAAATTGAGCCCTGTTAAGAACGATCCCAAAGCTTAGTCAAGTTTTATTGAATCAAAGCACACGGATTTTGCACTGATGCTTCCCACTTGTTATTCTCGTGTGTTTTGATCCAATTTTAATTCTGATTCTATGAACTCTGGATGCTTTATTCGCAATTAATAACAAAGTTCATACCCTTCATTTTAAAAAACGCGTTCGTTTGGCTTTTTTGCGTATTTCATAGAATAACTCAATAATCACAGTAGTTACTGTTTTATATGATTTTCCAGCTCATTTCACAATCAATGTGTTCAATTCACCATCTAAATGAGGGCTCTAGAAGCGTAACGTTTCTGAATGAGTACTAATTTGTTGATTTATTACTGAGAAAGATAGCTTCATTCTTCTGCTATCTGTATTTCTGTAACGAAGCGTTTTCGAAGGAATACGTTTTTGCCAACTGGCAGATTCCTTGCAGGATGTTTTTGCAAACACCTGTACGGTATACCTTTTTTTAGGAAATAAGTGATAGCGATAGCTGTGAGCTGTGGCAGGTATCTGTTCAGTCAGATAAGATGAGCTATAAATTCCTGAGCCCTCTTTGTAAGGATGACCGATTGGATCAGCCACCAACAGTGGCGTAGCCAGGGGGGGCCCATGGGGGCCGGCCCCCCCCCCCCCCCCCCCCGAAATTTCAGAAATAAAAAATTCTCAAATAACTAATTGATAAGGACTTATTAAAGCCGAAGGGTTCTATCTGTTTTGTTGTATTATAACGAACAGATTACAGAAACACTGTTTGTGTAATGGAATATAGCTACAGTTATAGTTAGATCAAAGCATTTTTCAATTTTTTCCTCAATAGTTACTCATATAGAAACTTGTTAGGTGCTCGAATGGATAGTTTTGATTTAAAATGAGCTACGAAATCGAATAAAACATGTTAGAAAACTGTGACTACCACAATTATTTATTTATTACATTAAATAAAATACAATTTTCAAGTTTGAAGTGGATTAACTTTGTTAATTATTGATAAATCACCTTTTTGAATAAACTCATCTTGTAGAAAATTTAGTTTTGAAGTTAAAATTCAGTATAACCCACTAGCCTAAACTCACCCAAAGTTCATAAAATCAGGATTTTATAAATGAAAACACACAAATAAATGCAAGTTCTGTGCAAGCGTCTAAAATCAGTGTGCTATGATAAAAAAATTCCGATTTCATGAACTTTGGGTTGGGTGCGTTTTAGGCTAATTACATAAATTATATGAAACTTATAATAATTAATATTAATTTTGAGATTCAGTACATAAGTTAAGTATGATTAGTTCCAATTCAAGGGTTTTGACTCAAAATAGTCACAGATATCGGTATATCAAACTTTATCATTTCAAACCTGGCCACCTAGGTTCTTGGGTAGTAATTTTTCAAAACTTTCTTTTGAACTTTAGAGCCTAACAAGTTGTCTAGATTAGCTTTTCACACCTCTAAATTTAAAAAAAATCCGGACCCTCCTATACCCCTATACCCCTTGGTGAGCCCCCCCCCCCCCCCGAAATTAGATCCTGGCTAAGCCATTGCCTACACCCCCCCTTAGTGAGCCCCCCCCCCCCCCCCGGAATCTAATCCTGGCTACGCCACTGGCCACCAAGAAATAATCTGTCCTCTGCTATAAAATCACTTGCCGATGATTCGGAACTCACCTAAAACTGTAGGTCCAACTCATCAATCATCATCATCCAACTCATAACCCATGCACAGGTCTCAGAACTATCTGTGCTTCACCCTCCAAAAAGTCACATTATTACTGTAATGTTAAATTTATTACAGGTTCAGGAGGATCTAGAGTTTAAATGATTAAATGTTCAATTTGCAATACAAAGTGGCATTGCAGCGCAACTTGCACACTCGCATACATTGCACTTCAAATAGACACGCGCTTTGTCGCTGGAGGTCACCCGATAGAAAAATCCATCGTCAATATGGTACAATGTTGTATTGCGTAACGATACGATTTCCTTAACTACATCCATGTTGAAATTCAATCAACTACTGAACTCGCAACGCAAATGCGGTGGTAAAGCATCCTCGTAGAGGGGAGGCAAAGAATACTAATCAAAAAAAATATTTTTTCGAGGAAGGGTATGTTGAAAACACATGTTAAATATTTCCTGCTGCCAAAGTGCAGTAATTTTCGCCTTGCACTAACTTTTTCAGAAATAGAAGCGAATATAGAATAGAAATAGAATAGAAAAATGTTCACTTTGGTTTTACGGTTCAGTGAACACAGTCTATTAGTTGGGTAGTTCTACTACCTGAGCCCACCAACCGTTGGTTCACTGACCGTGCTTTCCCAAAAGTACCTAACAGAAAACATTTTTCTTGCGGTATAATGTTCACTTACGGTGAATATTCACCGTATAATACTTATTCTGAATTGATGGATCCCTAGTTCCTACATATTGGATTCTGGATTCTCCTCTGATGCCCTCGGTAATTGAAAATAATACCTGAAATAAATATTTCCTCTCTGGAATTATTCGGATGCGGTAAAACTTCAGGTTTGGTCAAGGTGAATAACTCGGCAGATGCGAATCAAACCATACAAGAAAAGTAATTAGCCCCTCAATTAATCCTTACAATTATTTCTCGTAGGCTTAGGAAGGACATATTACTGATTCATGGTAGATTTCCAGTCGTACCTAGATCTTATGCTAGTAAAAATGTAACCAATAGTTCAGTATCACCTGTGAAGTGGCTGCTATTATTTGTATTTAATAACGCCACTGTGTGTGATGTACATTCAGATCCACTAGGGACAGGATACTGTTACTACCCTTGCTCAATCCTGAACAGGTAAATTCAACAATTTGAACTCCTGACTCACAAATGAGTGATATAAAATAGTTGGACCAGAGCAATTGCCAAGCAGGGTGCAACACAGAATAATGTAAAAAATAATACTTGTAAATTTATTGGCATAAGAAGAGTAAAAATGTTCCAAGCATGGAACCTAGAATTAGAATTCAGATGAAATTTATTAAAAATATGATTGGAAGTTGAGTCCATGGTTATTAATATTTTAAAAAAACACGTGACATCCATAATTTTTCAGGGGTTTGAAACCTATATAAAATTTTGCATGTCACGGATTGAACAAAAAAAAATAATGTGAAATTTATAGCAAATCCATTTTTTATTGATTGGGAAAATAATGAACGGTCCTTAGCGTTTACAATTAGTTATTTAGAAAATAAATAATAATTTTAGCATAATTTGTTTGACAAAACTTGTCCGAAAGCTGGTTCATTTACATCAGCTGACAGATTACTGATAAGAAAGGTAAACAATGAATCTGATAAAGTTTTGGTTAGTTTTTACTATTTCGATGGATGATTGAATGTATACTTATTGTACAATGAGTCAGGTTTGTACTATGATTTTTCATCCAATTTGGTTCATTAATAATTTATTCAAAATTATCCTCAATTTATTTCTTGGTGAACTAGGCTGCTACGTCTAGCTTCCTTTTTCGCTTTTTGCAGATAAAAATTAATTCAGTGCCCACATCTCATTTAGTAATAATGCGACCCCACAATATTCATTGCACTCATGTAAATTTTGAATGTTTATTAAATTGTTGTTCAGAAGGTTATTGCTCAGTTGAATTAGAGCTACGATTAAAAAGATGATTTCATCGAATTTTTCACATTTCAACTTTGCCTTATAGTTATAGTCTACATCCATCAGCAAAACCACATCTACAGTATCAACAATAGCCACAACTTTATCAGCCACAACTCAACTGCCGAATATGCATAAAATTGAAAATTGCCCCCCTGCGTTCCCCACACAACCCGGTAGAAATTTTTTTCTGAAATCTACATGATTCGTTGAGCTGAACAAAAACGTTCTCTGTCATTTTTCGATTCAAAGTACGGTTTAAAAGTTCAAAGTTTTGTTTCCCCCAATTCCCCCCAAAATAGAAATTTCGGGGTTTCAGATTTTTCTTGGTAGTTCTAGCATATATTTGACCTGATACGATGGTCTAAAAGTCAAAAATACTTTGTCAGGAAAAATCTGAAAGTTGAATTTGGACTTAGAAAAGAGATTATAAAATTTCTTACATGTGATGAATGGAATAAGACCGCCTTGGTGCGCTGAGAAGAATGAGCCCAATTTCATTCTGATCGGACTATGCTGATAGGGGTGATTTTATTAAAACGTTAGGGCGATTTTAAGGGTAAGATTTCCGAATAAAGGGCCGCCATATTGAAAATTTCAAAATTATATATATTATATGCATCGTTTGGCTATTGTTCAAAGTATCTTCATACCAAATTTCAAGAAAATCGGTCAATCCGTTCAGTTTAAACTGCGGAACATACACACACACACAAACCAAATGCCAATCGCTCGTGTTGAATCAGAGACCTCGGTCAATCTCCATTTCTTGTATTGTATCCATAGACTAAAATTCATGGTGTTTAAGATAATTTTCAACATTTTTTCTAACATGAATTAGATTATAAAAAATATATTGTGATGTTCTAGTTTATTATTGAATGAACTCCATATTAATTTTCAAATAATCATTTTATTTAACATCATCTAGTATATTATTTGGTAAACTCACAATATACCTAAGTCACTATCTTTCACGTCCTATTATTATACATCTCCGAATCCAACTCCCAATAAAAAACTTGTTTCTCTCATCTCCCTTGGCAACCATATGATTTTCGTTCCATTGCAATATAAAGATAGCAAAGTTAAAATACCAAGTTTTGTAAAGTGAGACTTACATGACTCTCTCTGAAAAAGATCTAGTATAGATTTAATTGCCTTTTTCTGCCAGATAAATGCTTTTTTGTTTGATTAGCAGTTACCCCACATTCTTATGCCATAACTTGAATGAGTTTGAAAAAGACCATAGTAACTCATCATTAGTACTTTAAAGCTGTCTGATGTATTAAGTTGCTTAAGAAAGTAAGCTACTCTGACGAGACGTTTACATAGATTTATTAGATGTAGTCTAGGTCTAGAGTATTTCGACTATAGTCTAGACGACATTACAGTCTAGAAGTCTAGATGTATTTACATTACAGAGACTCAACTGAACTAAAAGTTCCATATTTGAAACTTTGGCTAAAAATTCGAAATACGTCTATTTCGGGCGTATTTTTTGTATATTCCAACAACCCTTCCTTAGCACACGTCCAAGGCGTCAACTGACCATTTTTACCAAATTTAAATTTTTTTGGTCATAAGGTTTTCAAGAAACGGTGATGAAAAAATCATTTGGCTTTTTTATATTTCATTTAATATTAGATACATATTAACATTATTCTTTAGGTCTAAAGGTCTAAAAGTCATAAATATAAGTTATATTTCAAGTCCGCGTGATTGCTTTTTTAAAAAGCAATCTTTATTTTCACAAACTTGAAATTAATAAAGGAATTCAATATACATTTGAATAATTAAACTCAAAAATTTGAGGAGGTGAGTACCTTACGCTACGATGGTGTTAGCTGGACTGACGAGAGGCTGTCCGGTCGTCGGAAACCTGCGTTGAATTGATGATCCAGGAATTCTAGGAAAGCAGCCTATAAAGGTGCTGACTCCTACAGGAACTCATGATATAACTCCTCCATCCCTAAAGAGAACTTCGGGGGTTGGCTGCGAAGTTCTGGAAGAAGGATCTCTTTTGGAAAGTCTTTTGTACACAGCAAGGATAACACCCAATACAATCACAATGTACAATATTGATGTGAAGATGTTGACGTCAGTGGTGAAGTATGAATTTCGAATCACTGGTGACACTTGATTGTAGTTGAATTTTTCAAAGTCCAAATTTTTAATATTAATTTGGAAGTCTGGAAGTTGGTGGTCTTGAAGTTCTAATTTGATGTCTTCTAGAAATTTCGGGTGTCCTCTAAGTTGAGATGAATGGAAAAGAGGTTTTCCTTGATAGTAAACTCTTCCTTCAGCTGTGTTGATAAAAAAGATTCCTTGAAGTATTTTAACAGCGGTTTCGGTTTTACTTTCGATGTTGAAAGTCTCTTTCTTTGGTAGAACTGCCAGATATTGCTGCATTTCGGGAATCCATTTTAGGAGGTTCTCTTCAATTTGGACAGCGGTGTATTTACAGTTGTCCGTTGTGCCGGTTGAGATGATCGCCGCTTCGCATGAGAGTTGTTGATGGGAGATGTCTTCGGATGAGCATAGATATTCGTTATCTCCTATCAATTTACATTTTCTATCTAATCCTTCAAATTTTGAATTTGACAAACTGTCAAAAGATTTCAATATGTACTTATTACGTGGGAATATGGTTACAAATCCAGATTCTAAATTACTTGGTACTGATAACAGTTCATAAAAATCGAAAATTACTTCTTCCACAATTGGAAATTCGAGAAAATAAATGATTTCATTATTAATTAGCTTACAATCTACGTTGATTAATTTTTCTATTTCTAACATCTTATCATACTTAATATCTAATGGAAGCTTATTATTATAAAATTTCGACACTTTCAAAAGTTCATTGAACAGTTCTTTAGTAGACATGATACTAGGATGAAGGACGCCTACTTTACAAAATGCAATTGAATTTTCGATGTCTTGAACTACGTTTAACATCATATTATAGGCAATGAATAATTGATTCAAAATATCCTTAATTTTTTCTAATTCTACAAAATCATTAAAATTGTTCATAACTAACATAAATTTTTGTTTCATTTCTTCAAAGTTCTCATTTACTAGTTTAATAGTTCTATTAAATTCTACAATAATATTTTGACTAACTGAATAATGATTAGCAACTTGATCAGCTAAATTATCTTGGTTTTTATATAATTCGAAAATCAACTTATCATATTTTTGTCCATCATAAGCATCTAAATTACCAGTGACAAATTTTAGAACAGATCCAAGGCCATTGATTAGACCTCTTTTATTACGTTTGACATTTTCATTGTTAACAAGAATTATTTCGAGTTTCTCTTCAATAACAGTTTTTGTGTGGTTGATAAATTTCAGATAATTAATTGCTTCTCTTAGCTTACTACTATTGTCTGTTACAAAGTCGGTTTTTGCACTTAAACTAATATTCTTCCAAAAATAATGGGTAACATTTTCATAATAGTTGTTCAAATTTTCAAGTTGCAAATACATCAATTTTAAATCATAATTATGTACAAAAACATGAGAACTATATTCTAACTTAGCTTTTCCAAGATGTATTGGAACAATTCCTAAATTTACAGTTACATTTTTGATTTCCACTGTTGCTCCTGGGGTTGCTCCATACAGGATGAGGAAGGACCTGGAACAGGATTGTCATTGTTAAGAGTCGGTTGAGTCACTGTTTGAGGTTTTTCAATCTCATTAGTTTTAGCAATTTTTCTAGGTCTTTTCATTTTTGATAGGTGTATTTTGGTTTTGGTATTATGGTGTCTGGGTACAATTTTCGCTGTTTTCAACTGTCTGTTTACAGATTCAACTTTTTCTTTATTATATTTATTCTTGGTTTTACTCTGTTTTTGCATGTTTTTTATGTAGATTTCTGGAGGAACTTCAGGCAACGTTTCTCTATTCTCATTCACTTTATCAATTACCTTTTCTTTGGTTGTTTGATTCATTTCTCGAATGTGTTCGTAGAGTTTTTTGGTTTTTTCCTTGTGTTGATTGATATAATCACTCATCATCTGTTTACTAATGTCAATGTCAAGTAGAGCGTTTGCGTTTATGTGTCCATTTAAAATCTCAAATGGTGTCAATTTAGTAACAGAGTGAATACTATTGTTATACGCTAAAATTGAATGTTTTATTTTTTTATCGATGGAGTCTTCTTTGAATTGATCTTGATTGTTGAGAAGTCTGATGTGTTCGACCAGGGTTGAGTGGAGTCTTTCACACATACCGTTGGAAGGAGGGTGTTGTGTGCTAATAAAATGAATTTTGATCTTGTGTAATGCCATCAATTCTTTCACAACATTATTATTGAATTCAGTGCCGTTATCCGAAACTATAGTTTCCGGAACGCCGTGATGACTGAAGAAATCCAATAGTTTATCTACTATTTCAACCCCTTGTGCGCCAGCAAGTGGGTATGCTTGTGCATAACGTGAAAAACTGTCTATTATTGTCAAGAATTTTCGTCTGTCGAAAGTAATGCTATCAATATGAATAGTTTGAAGTGGTTTTGAAGCAGTGTGTGTGAGATTCATTTCCAGGTTCAATGGAACTCTTTCATATTTTGTTTTTAAGCATATGTCACATTTATTGATAAAATTCTGAATACGATTTCGAATATTTGGCCAATAGTATTTTCTTCTAATTTGCTCATACGTTTCTTGAATTCCACGGTGATTATTTTTTCCTACATGATAGTTATCAATTATCTCTTTTATTTCTTCTTCGTCTGTAACATCAATTAATCTTTTCGTACAACGAACTAAGTTGAGTTGCGTATTTTTGAAGTAAGTTGCAATTACAACAGTAAATTTCTCATAGAAATCACTCTCAAAAAATAGACAATATTTAACATTCGGAACTAAATATTCTTTTACAAATTCTACAACGTC
Organism: Conomelus anceps; assembly: GCA_948455865.1. NCBI lineage: Eukaryota > Metazoa > Arthropoda > Insecta > Hemiptera > Delphacidae > Conomelus > Conomelus anceps. Next base: position 35,652,543 of record OX418219.1, on the reverse strand, counting down.
TTTCTCAAAATTGTTCTCAGAAATTTCTACATGGAATCGTTGTTTATTTTCAAATAATTTTTGTATTTTTACTTTTCGTGGTTTGTATTTCACTAAATTTAGAAAAATTTGATTCTTGCCAAAATTCACTGGTTCGTCAAGAGTTTGAATTCCAACCATTTCATTTCCATCATAGTTAGAGTGCATAGTTTGATCATTGTCAGAATCACGTTCAGCTTGTTCATTTTCACGGTCAGGGTCATTGTCACGTATTTCATTGGCATCTACATTTCCTATCATAGACTGATTATCAAGTTCAGAAAAATGTAATTCAATAGCTTCTTCTATTATTCGATCTACTTCTTCACCTGTATTCTGACGTGGAATACTTGGATTAGTATCATTAACATTCAATTGGATTCTAGATAGGGCATCGGCATTTTGGTTAGTTTTACCTTTCTTGTAGCAAATTTCGTAATCATACTCCTCAAGTTTCAATCTCCAACGGAGAAGTTTGGAGTTTGGTTCTTTTATTGAGAACAACCACTGTAAGGGTTTGTGATCGGTATAAATTTTGAATTTTTGGCCATACAAGTACGGGCGGAAATATTTTGTTGCCCAAACTATCGCTAACAATTCTTTTTCTATTGTCGAATATTTGGTTTCACTTTCATTAAGAGTTCTACTTGCATACGCTATTGGCAAATCTGCACCGTTATTTATTTGACTAAGTATAGCTCCAACTGCAATATTCGATGCGTCAGTTGTTAACAGAAATTCGGATGAAAAATCGGGATATTGTAGAATTGGATCATTACATAAAATATTTTTGCAATATTCGAAACATTTCGCATAATCTTTGTCATCAATGTTAATCTTTACTCCTTTTTTCAGACGTTTTGTGAGTGGTTTAGTTATATCTGCAAAATTTTTAATAAATCTTCTGTAATAACCTAATAATCCGAGAAAACCTTTGATTTCTTTGCTAGTCTTTGGAATTGGAAATTTTTGTATTGCTCTAATCTTTTCTGGATTCGGTTTAACTCCTTCTGGTGTGACTATTTTTGAGCCCGAAAGGCATTCTTAGAAATTCATAGTGACCAGTGTCAGTCGAAAAAGCTGTTTTCTCAATACTGTTAGGATGCATTTGAATTTGATGGAAGCCGCTTGCTAAATCAAGTGTAGTAAAATATTGGCATCTTCCTAATTTATCTAATATTTCGGAAATATTTGGCAATGGAAATCTGTCATCAATCGTTTTTGAATTCACCCCTCTAAAATCTATCACGATTCTGAACTTGGCCTTGCCAGAGGCATCACGTTTTTTTGGTACTATCCAAATTGGTGAGTTCCATGCTGAATGGCTTGGTCTAATGATATTCTGATTTAGCATTTCTTGGATTTGTCTGTCGACTTCCTCCTTATAAACAACAGGGTAGCGGTAATTTTTTGAATAGACGGGAATTTCGTCAGTTGTTCTGATTATATGTTTTACTTGATTTGTGAACGTTAATTTGTTTCCTTCTATATGAAAAATATCAGCATATTCGTTTATCAAATTTAGTATAGCATCTTTTTCTTCAGAATTCATATGTTCGGTTCGTACTGTTGACAGGTCTAATTTGGATTGATTAATTTCAAAATTGTTCAAATTATTATTTTTTGATGAAGCATTATCTTTTGATTCTATTGGAGCAAAATCATAGTTTTCCAAATTTTCAACTCTAAATGGACGTGTGATAGTCAGTTTTTTATCTTCTGTGAATGAATTCGTAATTTGACAGATTGCTTTGTTATTTTCCACTTTCAGTATGGACTGTGGGATTTCTAATCCAGAAAGGTTTTGATAGTCCAGTAAGCATTCACCGTAAGACATGTTTTCTATTGGAATAGCTATTGTTTTCTGACTGCGTGCTTCTATCAGATACGTCCAGGTGCGACTGGGTTTATTGACAGGAGAATGAACTTGTTGCGACGTAGTATTGAAAAATAATATGGGCACATGCTTATTCCTGTAATAAAGTCTATTGTTGATGAAATCCAATCTTATATTCAATTGTTTCATAGTGTCAAGTCCTAATAAAAGATCGAAGTCGTTGTGAAAATCAAACACAAAAAATTCAAATTTCTTATTTCCTAATAATGGTACCTTAGTACTGAATTTTTCTTTTGATGTACCATGAGCAGTAGTAACTTCAAATGGGTTTTGTTTCAGTGATTCTTTAAAAAATTCTAGTCCAATTGTTTTTTTTACAAATGACCTGGTACTTCCAGTATCAATCAGTACTCTAAAATTTGTTTGAGGGTCAAAGAAGTACGGAAGTTCGTTTCTATCAATCTGTAAATTCATTATTGAAAATTTGTTCCGAGGCTCGTTTCCTCTAAAAAATGATTCGATGCTGATTGTTCAAAAGTCATTTGAGTATTGAACTCGTTGTTCAACTCCAAATCTTCGAAATTGCTTGTGAAATTTTCGGTCAATTCTAGATTGTCGAAATCATTTGGGAAATTGTCAGTCAAAATTTCGTTTTCGTTAGTATTAGTCAATTCGTCACAGTTTGTAGCAAGTCCTGTTGTCAATTGATTGAGTCTAGGATTCTTTTTGGGTGGTTCATGTTCACTATTTCTTGTTGAAATACTCATAGGGGTAGGTTGAGAGTTTGTCTGTGGTCTTTGTTGTTGACCTTGACCTACAAATGGTTGTCTATTATAGAACATAGGTCTTGGTTGGTTCATTGGATTGAAATTGCGAAATTGTTGATTATTTTGTTGTGTCATAGGTTTTTGAAATTGATTTTGGAAATGCGGAACAGGTTTGTTTTGCGAGAAATTTTGCATTGGTTTTTGTTGAAAAAAGTATTGCATTGGTTGAAGAATTGGTCTCTTATTGAAATTGTTGATACTATTTCTATTCTTGTACTGCATTTCGTTCATTAGCATGTTTACTGCTTCACTTAGACTTGAAGGGTTTCTTGTTCTCATCAGTGACCCTATAGGTTCATTAAGACCTCTTAAAAATACTCTAAGGGCTAGATTTCTTGCATATTCGCATAGAATAGCTGAATTTGCTGCCATTTTTGTAAGGAAAAATGCGAGTTGTAAGTTAAGTATTTTCTGAATGCGTTCATGAAAATGAAAAGGGCTTTCACTACTTTCTTGTTTCATTTCTGTCATTTCAATATTCAATGTGAAACAATCTCGTTTGTCAAGATAGCCGTCGAGAAGTACTCTTCTCACTTCAGGCCAAGAATAAGTGTTTCCACTTGTTACAAGTTCTAAAGCTCTACCTTTGAGTCTAGATACAATAGTTGAAAATAAATATTCATTTTGAAAATCATCGGGGTTTGATTGCACATAGAATTTAGCAACTATCTTGTCGCAAATTGATACAAATCTATTAAGCAATAATGGCTCTCCAGAGAATTCTGGTATCATATCCAGGAATTCCTTTTTTAAAACAAGGGTAGCAATAGCTGGGGTAGCTGAAGTTGCTGGAGGCTGATGAGTAGCCATTTTACAGTAATTAAATAATTAAAAATATAACAATTACAAATATCTTAAAAACTTACACTAATACGAATACTATGCTCATCTCTCCTGATGTCCTTTCAGTGAGTTGAATGATGCGTAGCTCGAAGATGATGATATCGAAGTTTGATATCCAAGTTGATGATAACTTTCACTGCACTTCACAATTTTGGCGATGCACAGTTTGAGTAAATTCACCACTGATTTTTGTTTTTAGAAGTCGCGAACGCGAGGTTACTTTTTTTTTTTGAACGGCCGTAAACAGTTAAAACTGACGATTGATTATTTTCACTAATAAATCGCGACCGTCCTACCGACTGCGCCAGTTATATTTCAAGTCCGCGTGATTGCTTTTTTAAAAAGCAATCTTTATTTTCACAAACTTGAAATTAATAAAGGAATTCAATATACATTTGAATAATTAAACTCAAAAATTTGAGGAGGTGAGTACCTTACGCTACGATGGTGTTAGCTGGACTGACGAGAGGCTGTCCGGTCGTGGGAAACCTGCGTTGAATTGATGATCCAGGAATTCTAGGAAAGCAGCCTATAAAGGTGCTGACTCCTACAGGAACTCATGATATAACTTATATGATTATACTACAGCAGACATTCAATTTACTAAAACAAATGGAATGCCTTCAAGTTCAGATGTAGGCAACACGCCACGCGAATTTGTTCCTATGAGATCTTGTCCCAGTGAAACTGCACATAATTTTAAAAATTTCACCTTGTCTCTGTGAGAACTTGCTTCTGTGACACTGCCACTTTTAGAACTACTTGCTTCTACGAAACCTTGTCCCTATGAGACTACTATCGTTTAAAAGCACAACTTGTCTCTGTGAAATCTTGTCTCTGTGGTACGTACTCCATACGACATAAAGTTTCACCACAAATTAAAGTCATACACTTTTTAATTCATTCATATTCCACGAGTGATAGTGAATAATTTTGACACTCCTTCTCAATCATTAGTAAGGGATGTTCACGATTTTAATGATTACCATATGATAATATATTGTTGAACAACTAATAGAGAACAACACTTAGTAGAGAAATATCATGCAATCAAAAACAATAACGTTCCTCTTACTTTCTTATCATGTAGGAATGATTTGAATGAAGAATGGAGTGATGTAGTAGATTATATCATACAGATGATATAAAGTGTTGATTCTCACTCAATAAGATTGGATTGAAGTTTGAAAAAAAGTCTAATTGAAAGAAGTTTTGAAGGATTCACTGTGAAAAATATTATACACTCAATTGGTTTTTCAAGGTAAGAATTCTTTCCGGGTCGTACTCGATTCTATACTTTTATTCCAAAGCTCACTATCACCGATTTTGATCAGTATCACAAGAAACAGAACATGCACCAACTCGTCCAATTTTCAGATGAGAACTCTGAGATCCCACTACTGGTGAAGTCCTCTCCCATTATAAGACTTATGAAATTGAAAAATTGAGTTCAAATGAGTTGGATATTTCTTTTAAAATAAGTGATGCGTACGATGTTTCAAAGCCAGGGAAATATGTAACGGGACTTTCCATGAAGGATCAGGTACGTTTCCAGAAGAAATCCTTTGGTGATTATTAAAAATGTCATACGAAGTAGTCGAATGATAATTCTTATTCTGACAAACACCTGCTCCAAAGAACTTTCAGCCCCAACGATATTGATCAATCTGGATATCGGCAGTGGAACAATTGCTCCAATATTCTACACATTTTATCTAGCTTATCAAGCCAGACGGAGAGAATAAAGAACATTAATCTTTCTCAACAAACAAACTGACTTTTTTCTCGGAATGAAACCAAGCTCATAGGATAGTTCATCACAGTTTACAAAAATGTCATACTTTTGCAAGAGCACAAAAGTTTTTCTTATGAAAAAAACCCTTTAGTTTGAGGATTTATTGCATCAAATGCTTGAACAAAACAATCGTTACGTTCAAATCTCCTTTGCAACTCAATAACCATGTGGTCTAGTACTTCCTAAAAAAATGTCTAATGTCTTCTCAAAAACTGGGTGTAGGGGGCAGTTGCCCCCCCCCCCCCCTGCTCTGGACTAGAACCGTCACGTTGGGAAACCCTTGCGAAAATGTTTGCTGAACACGGAGCATAAATGAAGCGTGTCTACTCACTAGGCATAGGCAGCAGAAAGAAAGAGAGAGTGAGTGAGTGAGTAAATGTGTGTGATTGAGTGAGCTGAAAAGGGATAAAATGCGATAGAGACTCTAGCATAAAGCAGTGTTGGAAAGGAAGATGTATTATTTATGCTGGAGCTCTGCACTTGACAAGTTGTAATATGCAGTGTTAAAGGAATGTACCTCAGTGGCGTATGTGGTCGCTTGTGAAAGAGCCAGTTTTTCATTTGAAATTTCCTCGGCATTTTTCAACGTTCAAAATAACGATGCTCACTGAATTGAAAATCAAGCCTATTGTCATATTATTCACATGTGGATGAAGTGAATGTATGAATTTCACAGTCACAGACCCATCGTCATATAATATAAAGTTACTGGCATGTGCATTCTTCTGGATTTGCGCTATTGTCAGGTTCATTGAGAACAATAAATAATTATTATAGAAGTAGGAATAAAACACTCTCGCATCCTACACCTTACTTTTGTTCATTCCTATATCGTTCATTCAAATCTACATTCAAGACTGAATGGAAAGAATGGATGATATTATTTGTTATCCGAGGTAGCTTTGAGGATCAGACTATGCACAGACTATGAGGCTCAAGCGACGCTACGGCGTTGTGAAATGACCTTTATTCCGCTTGTGGATACTCCGCGACTGACATGTGTGTGTGTGTGTGTGTGTATGTGTGTGTGTGTGTGTGTGTGTGTGTTATTTTTGCTTTCTATTTAAGCAAGAGAAAAAATTATTAGAAGTATTAAGTACTGGACTTATTGGCCCACAAACATACCAAACAGGTCTATGTGGGCAATTAATATTTTATTGATCGGGGTATATACATGTATATATGCTGCACAGTATTTAAATGATGATTACTGTAAATTTATTATTATTGTCTTTCCAATACAAACTATTAATATTTTATATAATTCATTATCTTTCTATTATTACTTTTATTCATATTTTATGATGTGTATGATGTAAGCTATATTTTACTATGAACAAATGTATTTTGTAATCTGTTTAAATTTGTCGAAATTAAATTCAAATCCAAATTCTAAACATCCACATCTAAATAATATTTCCCGTTCAATTATTGCTCTGCGGACTTTCTAAAACACGTCACAAATGAAACGATAATGAATATTACTTGCTACAAGCAATACACTTCTATTCGTCTTTCCCTTGATGCAAATGAGTGATGGCTATTTGGTGTGCGCAAATGCTAGAAATCGGTCCGGCGCTTGTTGCATCATCCATAGAACTATAAATTATTTTTGTTCTATGGTCGCATCGTGTTCCTGTTTGAATCACGGCGTAGCGCCGTCAATAGTTTGATAATCGCCGCATTATCAGCGGCCGCCCGCTCGGCGTGTTCACCGATTCTTATCGTGTAAATTGACACATTAAATCTTATGAAGAAGGTTTTTAAGATTAAACCAGTTATGAAAAAGGAATAATTATGTGCTGCCCCGTACACGGCGCACGGGAAAACTCGTATTCCTTAAGGGGGGCAACAACACTGGCGCCTGCTAGGGTGTGTGAGTCGTGTGTTAACACCCAAACAAAATGAGGGAATTGTAGTACAATTTTTTTAATCCATGTACAGTGTGCTATATAGTATTTCTTCCCAATGATAATAAATAATCATTTGCGAAGAATACAAAAGAATCTATTCTTTTGATACCAGAGAATCCGAAGATACCAAAGAATCTATTTGATTCTAAATGGAACTTGCTGCATTACGTCTAGTGAATAAAATTAACTATTGAAAGTGCTGATTGAGTGAACTGCCACTACAGGAAGGTTATGACACAAATCTTATGAATGAAAAATATCATTTTCAATCCAATGATGTTGAGTGGTTTTCATTCGCATTACATTCGTCATTATGTTTTTCGTCTTATACTGCAAGCACATTGCTCAAATCAATATTTCCTTATTCATCATTATTCTAGAATATTGAAATTCAATCTTATAGTTTGAACACGTAGACCTAATATCAATTTCACTAAATTATAATTTCATTTTTTCCAGGATGAAAAGAATCAGATACTGACTACCAACTGCTGGCTGACCCAAATTTGGACAGATCATCACCTGAAGTGGAATGCCTCTGAGTTTGGAGGCATCACTGTGATCAGAGTCCCATTTAGTCGGGTATGGAAGCCAGACACCATTCTCTATAACAAGTAAGAAAATAATCCTTGAGAATCTTCATCCAGCGATCGCGTATTCCTTATTGAAGAGACCAGAGCACAGAAATCGGTCACAAACTACATCATTAATCAGTTTTTAAAACAAAGAAGTAGTGTTTAAGATGAAAATGAATGTCATTTTCTTTCCCATGGACTAAACGATTGAATCTGACAGCACCCTCAGACCAAGTGCTTTCTTATGAGCAAGGCTATTTAGATCTTGAAAGCAATATTAGATTCGCACCCTGTTTTTTACATTTCCATCACTTGACACCATTTTTATTCCTCTGTGAAGGTAAAATTACATCTTTCATTTTCTCTTTTTCTTCTTCTTCTTCTCCTTCCTCTTCATCCAAAAAGTGAATCCACTCAAAAAAGGAAATAAGGATTACCCCAAAGAGATTTTTCCGTGAAGTCCACTCAAATAAATTGTTTTTCACACTCAGTGTCTTCCTTCTGAACGTAGTACAAAAATAAATGATTCTTCAAGAATCCTTCATGAACAAATAATAAAACAGTACTTGGAGCTTAGTTAATCACCGCAATTGGGTCGATTAATTACTGATGAAAAGTGCAAAATTGGGCATGAAATAGCTTCGTAGCGTTCTGGAAAGATTAAAGGTTGCTTTTTACATGAATAAAAATGTTTGAATTTTTATCTTATAATCTCTTATGTGTATATATATCGCCGTGATTTTGGCGTATATTCGACATATTTGGAAGAGGCATTTCATCATTAAGTTTGAGACCAAAGTATTATCATGTCACGTTGACACTTGTTCAAGTAACACCTGATTTTTTTCTAGATTTCGTCTTGGAGACTCCAGTTAGACAAGAATTTACAATAAAAACTTGAAAAAAAAAACACTTTCAAGCAAAATAAATAAAACTAACTTATTGTCCTTCATGACCATCAATGTTATGTACTCAATAATAGGCCTACCCAAAAATTTATAGTATGTCCATTCATTGACCTCAATCATTTTTCATTGATTTTGCACCTTTTTGATTTCGTGTTACTTCATTCTCGGAACTTGGTCGTCACTGCACTATATAATGTGAAATTGTTACCTTGAATACTGCAGAAAAATAAATATAAACATTCTTTCTTATCCTTTTCTTGAATACGTGGATACATGGATAAATGGATAACTGCTATATGTATTTAAGAACGCTCCATGGATTCAAGAATAACTGCTACATGGCTTCCAGAATAACTGCCGCATGGATTCAAGAATAACTCCCACATGGATTCAAGAATAACAACCACCTGGATTTTAATTACTTATAATATTACCTTTCTTCCAAAATTTATTTATTTATTTATTGAAAAATGACAATCTGTGAGGGTATTAGTGCACCAGACCCCTTTATTGCCCTCATAACACAAAAGAATTATCCAGTTAAAAATAAAATATAAGAAAATTAAAAGTAAACAGATGAAATAGATTAATGATAATCAAAATAGATAGTCACATTAATAGATAAATAACTAGGTAGATCTTTTAAATAACTGTAATAGAATTAATAATATAAAAATACAGGTAGACTATAAATAAAGTTTAATTGAGATCTGAAATTAAATAAAAGAATAAGAACAAAAGATACAGGTCCTAGAAACAAAGACCCATCGGAAAACCATCAATATAGCCATTCAGATAACTATCATTCTTATATAGATAACACAAAAGACAAATATATCTTATATGATACAAAGGCAAAACAGAAGATAAGCAAAAATGGGAACGGCTCATCAGCAAGCAAATAATCGTCCCAGATCCCTTCTGAAAGCACTATCTGATCCAAATAAATCCACTTTATTGTTCACCATATTGTAAATTCTCAGTGATCTGAAAAGAGGTGCATTATAACCGAACCGCAGACCATTCTACTTCTAGGAATATCAAAAGTAGGACAACTTCTAGAATTATATGCGGGAATATGAAAATTAATTGATGGAAGGAGAAATGGAGAAAAGAATCTCCTCTGCATTCCGATCCATTTGAGATGCCTGGCTACTGTCTTCTACGTGATGACAGAATTGGTATGGTGAGGGGCGGGGTGGCGATCTATGCTCGCTCTTCACTGTCACCTCGGCTTATTCTTTTTTCTCCCCAGCCTTATTCTAATTCCCCCGAATTCATTTTTATTGAGGTTGCTGTAGGGAAGTGAAAAATAACTAATTGTTTTTGTCTATCGACCCCCAAAAGCGGGACGTTTACATATGCTTGAGGATGCTGTGTTGGAGATTATGCATAATTACCAACACATCATCATGCTTGGTTACTTCAATTCCGATTTACTGAAAGACAATTCAGAAAAACGGCAACACATCTCTATGACTCAATCTTTGAGTCTGCATATTCTGAATGAAATAAATCCATCTTATCACTTGCCTAACTCGCATACATTGCTCGATTTGGCCATAGTGAGTGACCATGAATATATCTCCTCCCACGGTCAGGTACCTGCGCCTTGTTTTTCTATGCATGACATGATTTTTGTTGTTTACAATCTGTTCCATAACCAACAGTCATCTTACAGCTTCAATTATAGAAGCTTCAAACATTTTGATACTGAGAGATTTCTGTATGATGCCTATAATTTACCATGACACTGTATTGGACTGATCTGAGACATTGACAACAAAGTAATCACTTTCAATGATATGATACATGATATCTTCGATAAGCATGCTCTTCTATGTACTGCTCAGTTCAAGCACAAAATCGTGTCATGGATTAATGATGAAATCTTGAAGACAAGACAGAAACGTGATAGAGCTCATAGAACTTTTGATAGGAAAAACTGCCCCCCCCCCCCCAATTTTAATACTTTCAAAACTTTAATTGAGTGCAGTCGCTCTGTCGAAATGCTAATCTTCGGTTTTATCATAGTCAATTTAATCAAAGCAACTCTTCATCAACTCTGAGGAATAATGTAAGAAAGTTGGGGGCTCATCCTGGTAAGTCTCAGGCAATTATCAATCTCTCTCTGTCAATTATCTCTTGATGATCTCAACAATTTTTTCACTACATATTCCACTCCATCTGTACCCAACATTTCAAATCCTCCTTTCAATCAGTCTGTTATTCAATTCAGTCCTGTTTCACCTGATAATCAGTTCTATTTCTCTAAGTTCTTCCTTTCACTATTTATTTAATACTATTAATCTGTAAAAACTCGAAGGGCATTGATGACATTCCTATTCTCTTCTATAAAAAACCTCTTCCTATTATTCTTCCCTCTAAGACTCACATTTTTAATTCTTCCCTGCAGAGCGGTGTGTTCACTGAATTGTGGAAATACTCTATTGTCAGGCCTATCCCTAAAACAACCCTGCTGAAGCTAGCAACTGTAGAGCAATTCATATTCTGTGTTCTATTTCTAAAGCCTTAGAGAGAGTTTTACATGTGCAAGTAAATACTCATTTATGTAAATTCAATTTCTTTTCGAAGTACCATTATGGATTCTTTCCCAACTATAGTACTGGTACTGCACTTGTGCGCATCACTGACGGATGACTTGTGGGCAACCATGGACAAACAACAGGTAACAGTCCTTGTGCAATTCGATTTTAGCAAGGCATTCAATAATGTCTCACATCCTCTGCTCTTGCATAAACTGAAGCATCAATGCCACTTCTCTAATTTGGTTGTTGCATGGTTCCTATCATACTTGTCAGGTCGCTTTCAAGCGGTTGTTGATGACTTGGAAAATAATCAGCATGGTCCCCGGTTTTGCATGGTGTACCACAAGGTTCTGTGCTCTTCTCAATTTCGTGATAATGCCCCACTAGTCTTTCAAACCTGTTTTTATCACCTATTTGCAGATGACCTCATCATCTATTCTCTTACATCTATTGAAAATGTTACAGATTGTATAGAGAATATCAATAGAAATGTCTCTTCTCTTCTCCTATGCGCTTCTGATCATCAGCTGGTTCTCAATCCCATGGAGACCAAAAGTATAATCTCTTTGGTTTTTCAAGACTTTTCAACCAGATTGAGTTGAAGACAATTCCTGCTATTATGATTGGTGATAGGCGAATAGCCTATTCTGAGTTCCTCAAAATTCTTAAAGTTCTTCTTGATCAGACTCTTAGCTAGAGAGATCAAACTACCCATATATGTAATCGTGTTTTTGCAGGAATTCACCAGTTCAAAAAGCAAACATTTTTGTGCTTTGATTGGAATTCTCATTTATTTTCTTGCTTTATCAGTTATTTTCTTCTTTCTTCTTTATTCACATTTTTTCTCCCTTTTCCAATTCTTTCTTCCACATTGTTTCTACTCATCTCCTTCGACCACTTTCTAATAATTTAATTACTTGTTTCTTGCTATTGCGCTCCTTGATGCTTTTTAATCTCATCAATCTCCACTCCATTATCATAAGTCTTATATCAATTATTTTCCAGTTATTTATTTCTCTTTTTTACTTCTCTTTTTGCTTTATAAACCTCATGAGTTATGTTTTATCATTAGCAAATCAGTCTTTATTCATTATTTTTCAAATTAATCTTCATACCGTATTTCAACTATAATTACTTTTTTGTATTGTAATATATCTTTTTGGTTATATTTATCAGTGTTTGCCATAGGTCTGCCATATCTGACTGTAACAAGCGACAGTCATTTACATTTTCTATCCTCTTATTCTTTCAATTCTAAACAATTCTTTCTTCCACATTGTTTCTACTCATCTCCTTCGACCACTTTCTAATAATTTAATTACTTGTTTCTTGCTATTGCGCTCCTTGATGCTTTTTAATCTCATCAATCTCCACTCCATTATCATAAGTCTTATATCAATTATTTTCCAGTTATTTATTTCTCTTTTTTACTTCTCTTTTTGCTTTATAAACCTCATGAGTTATGTTTTATCATTAGCAAATCAGTCTTTATTCATTATTTTTCAAATTAATCTTCATACCGTATTTCAACTATAATTACTTTTTTGTATTGTAATATATCTTTTTGGTTATATTTATCAGTGTTTGCCATAGGTCTGCCATATCTGACTGTAACAAGCGACAGTCATTTACATTTTCTATCCTCTTATACAGTTTTACATCACCCGCAAAAATTAAACAGCTACTGTTTTTAATCTGGAGAGGAAGCTCATAGATTAGTAACAAAAACAACAGTGGTTCAAGAATGCTTCCCTGTGGAATGCTAGAAATACTGAAAAAGTGATGATTTTTAACCCTTAACCACAACATTATTACAATAATGAGATAATTAGCTTAAAAAAATCAATCAACAAATCACCGAATCTATGTAAAAGAGCTCCATGGTTCACACAATCAAATGCCTTTGTAAAATCAGAGTAAATGGCATCCACCTCATCTCCAGCATCCAATGTGCTTGAAACGCTCATAGTAAATTCAAGCAGATTCGACACCATCGACCTCCCTGGGAGAAAACCATGCTGAAAATCATATATCATAGTCTGGGAATACCACATGACTTCTTCATATAAAACACGTTCAAAGACCTTGCCAAAGACAGAAAGAAGAGAGGCAGAACGATAATTAAGAATATGACTCCATAGTGTACAATGTACAGGAATCACCTCAGAGATCTTCCACTTGGATGGGAACTTTCACCAGCGATAAATCAAAAATATACTTCAAAGGACCCACTAATAAGTCCCTACAACCTTTGACTATGTAGGAAGGGATCTCATTGGGCCCTAGTGATGTTTCATGCTTTAACCTATCAATTGCCCTCCTTATACTCTCCTCAGACACATGGATGACACATCCCTTTGAATATTATTGACTTGTATATATTGACTTTGAATATATTGACATATTCATTAGAATCATTGATATCATCACTATACAATTCACTAACAGGAGAATATACAGATTCCACAAATCCATCATGCAATTCTGAACCAACAAAAACCCTATCACCTAGCTTCATCCTCTCACCCAACCCCAATGTCTCAACTCCAACAAAATATAAAGCTTTCCCAAGAGACGGTAACATATGTATAACATATTTAAACAAAAGGGTTTACTTTTTACATTTCTGAATATTGAAATTAACAAGAAACCAGGAGTAGCTAATGCAAAGCTGTTGTCATTTCAACAGTTCCGAGTGAACAGAATTTTAACCAAGTGTCAGATCCCTGACCTGAATCAAGCTAACCTGTCATTGGCTAAATCCGATGAGGTGATCCCTACGTCATCGTATCCTATGACATTTTAAATCGACAGGTTGATTATTGTTAAATGCATCTCACTGTGGAACAAACAAATATCTCTTTCTAACAACAAAAGAGAAGAAGAAGATTAGAGAGACAACTGAGATACTATAATGGCAAAACGTTTGCCACTAAATTCAAATTCAGAAAACATTTCAGAATGACAAGAATACAAACAATCTGAGTTCATGTACAAAGGTACTGAGGCTTCATCCTCCAAAAAAAAATACATATATATATATATATATATATATATATATTATATATTACTAAAACATAGAAGTCAAAATTAAGGCTTAAGATTCAAAATCATTACAATGATCGTTTACTTCAAGATTTTGCTTAATATCACTCTTTTTGCATGTAAAGTAGCTTCATACACATATAAGCAGGGTAAAGTTAGGAGAACAAGTCTTTTGAACAACGGCCTACATGAATCTAATCTACTTACTCTTTCCCTTCACCTAACAGCTTTCTTCTGGATTTCAAACACCCTAACAAGGTTTTGTTTTGATGAATTACCTCATAAGATGTGTGACAGTAAGAGCCCATGGTAAGCTGTAAAAAGTAACTTTTTGTCATTTGTTTTAGTAAGCTGTTGCAGAACAAATACCCCAGATGAAAATTTAAAACATATTTTTTCAATGTACGGAGTCCAGGCCAATCGTCTATCCAACAAAACTCCTAGAAATGCAATGTTTCCTTCCTGGTTCAATTGATTATCATTCACAAACACGTTTATTCATTTCAATTATCATGTTTGTTTTTTAATTGAAGGTGTTGGTATCATTCACTATTTATTGTTAAATTCATCTGACATAATAAGAATTAATTGAACAATAGCTAACACCAGAACTGAGTCAGCAAGGTTATACGATATTATTGTTTATTGGCTTTGAAATAGACAAATTTTGATATTTATCCATGTTAAATGGAAGGAATCATTTTTCGAAATGATACTTTATTAACAACGTGAACGGAAATTTAGTGGGTAGAAGAAGCAGAGAGCATGAAAATAAGAATATTATTTCTCCAGAGAAATAAGTAAAAAATATCTCACATGAATGTTACAGGCTGTTAAATGTGTCAACCGAAATCATATCACAATTTCTTCTTGCACAAGTAATTTGGTTGCGGTCTCGTAATTGCCAGCTGACAACGGCAAGACTAGGTCTTTTTCCAGGGATTTGACAGCATTTTAGAGGTCCTTAACGCAAAGCATGACATGAGCTGCGATAAAAAGCAAAACCAAAGGTAGGAAATTACATCTCTTGACAACGAGCGTTCTTTATTTCATCTCATCTCCAATTATCTCAGAAACAGAGCAGATTTTTCCATCATTATATTTCACGAGAATTGCTTTAGGCGAAGCTTTCACATGCACTGTTGTCCTCAGAATGAGTGGCCTAATCACCGGTTAGAAAATGACACATAGGAATAATAGTTATTTGTGTAACTATAGTGCGCAAAATAGCACTTCGCTGCATGAGAGAAATGCAGTACGCACGAGTCAAAGGCGAGTGTGGAATAAATTATCAAGTGCAGCGAAGATTCTTTGAGAACGAGTTACACATTACATTTCTCCTACAGTTGTCACACTTGGAATGCTAGAAAGTAATGAGTTTGGGAAAGTGTGGCAAAGTAAAAGAATGCAAAATTAGCTGTTTGTGTGTTATAATGAGTACATGAGTTGCAGTATTGATTAACTGTAGGAAATAGTTATTTATCTATTAAGAGTGTAAAGTGTGACTTTATCACTCAAGCCAAACAGTTACTGCACAAATGCACAATGCATAGTAGTATGCACAATGCATAGTAGAGTGCACAGTGCAGTAATTTTGCAAGAGCAATAAAGAAGCTTTATGCGCAAATTACATACAACATTTGTCCAACAACTGCAGTTTTGGATTCCAAAACAATAAAAGCTTGTAGTTTTTGTAACATCACTGATTTTAGCATGTGCGGAGAATTGTGAGAATTTCACGAATTTTGTGATTCACCAATGAGAAGATATCAAATTCAAGACAGAAGTGTGAAGAAAACAGCTGGCGAGCTTAAAGTACTTTATCGCTCGCCGAGCAGTAAAGAGGTATTCTACAATCAGTTTTCAGGACATAAAAACTACTTTATGAGAAGTTATAATAAATAGTATATTAAATTTGGGCGCAATGTCTGTAGTCTTCCTTGCTTTTTTGAAATAAATGAATAAATAAATAAATCAAAAAATTAATTAATTAATTTTTCAATAAATAAATTAATAAATAAATAAATGAATAAATAAATTACAAGTTTGGGAAATGGTGTTTACTGTAAGAGTATGATAAGTTAATGCATGAGACAATCAAGTGCAGTATTATCATAAGAATACAGTAAACATCTTCCTGGACGAGTTATGTACAATATTTTTTGTCATGCTAGTCTGAAATATAAAAAATATAAACTTTGAGCTACTACAACAAGCATCATCAAACATAACCTAAAAATCCATCACAGCAGTAAAGTACTAAGAATACTTCTGAGATCAGCTGTTTTTCCAAATTTTCAATCAGCTGGGATGTGGTAATAGTATATTACATAACAAGTGTGTTAAGACATAAAAACAGCTGACAGCTACCATATGAGTAGACAATGATAGTTTATGCACAAGATGAAGTTGAGTGCAGAATTATGGTGAACACCTTACCAGATGTGTTATGTATGTTATTTTTTGTCATACAAGTCTAAAATATCAGATAAGTTGAAATAAGAAACTATAAATCATTATTATACAAACATAATGTTAACACACCAAATTCCAGCAACTCTACATGGAATGGGCAATAATGGTCCTAGATCAGCTGATCTAGCTTTCAGTCAGATGGTTTTTCATTTTCAGTGGTTTTTCATTTTCATGATGGCCAGTAGCCACCCATTAGTGTGCAGTAATAATCATTTGATGATCTTCACCACACAGTGTGCTGTAATAATCATCAAATGCAAACAGCTGTTTTTGTTTCTGTAAACAGCTGTTTACCACATTGATTCCTTGACAGGTGATTCCATTCATAACCTACAAGTATGACAACATAGCATACATTACAAGTGTAGGAAATGGCATTTACCATATGGATATTTTTTTCCTATTATTTGAATTAGCACCTAGTTAGAAACTAATAAGCTATTTATTCTATCCTAATTTTACTAAGTAGAGACAAACCAAACTTAAAAAATAATTAGGTTTGGATACTATTTGATCACGTTTCAAGGCTTGAAATTTAACACTATCTCCTTCTTTTGTACACTAAACACATAAGCACACTTCACTTCACTAGCTCATGTGGTTTTATTCTGTCGAGC
Source organism: Conomelus anceps (assembly GCA_948455865.1). Classification (NCBI taxonomy): domain Eukaryota; kingdom Metazoa; phylum Arthropoda; class Insecta; order Hemiptera; family Delphacidae; genus Conomelus; species Conomelus anceps. The sequence continues at coordinate 35,635,141 of OX418219.1, read as the reverse complement.
CTCCAGACCAGATCACAAACGTCAAGCAGCTGGATTGCCTCAATAAAAAAGTAAATTCGTATGGCTTTTCGTGGTGGGGAGACCCTTACGGGTAGTTCCACCTCGCCGCTTTTTTAACGACTGCTTTTTTTTTTTATATGCAACCGGGACCGACGGCTTAACGTGTCCTCCGAAACACGGGAGTGGCTCGAGAAAAATATATTGTACTCAACTGGGATCGAACCCAGGACCTTTGGCTTATCAGACCAGCGATAAGCCAACTCGGCTACGCCGACTCCATTGCCTCAATGTTGTAATGTTGGTGGAGTCTCTCTTCATGCTTAGCTGCAAACCTCTCTATCACTGTAGTAACTGTCTCCACTTGAAGATCACGGTGAAGATCAGCATTCCTGATGTACCAAGGAGCATTTACTGTATTCCTCAGTACTTTGTTTTGAAAACGTTGTATTATTTGTACATTAGATGGTTTGGTACAGCCAAAGTTGAATACCATAGGTCCATACAGGCTTCAGTAGCTGTTTGTACAGAAGAATTTTATTGTATACTGACAGCTTGGATCCTCTTCCCAGCAACCAATACATTTTCCTGAATTTGATTCCTAGTTCTTACCTTTTCTTCTTGACATGTGCTTTCCATTTGAGCTTGACATCCAGAGTCATACCCAAATATTTGGCAGTATTTGCATGAGGAATGACTTTTTCATTAATGTAAACTGGAATATATTGGATTTTCTTGTTAGTGAAATTCACATGCACAGACTTTGTATCATTGAGTTTAATGAGCCAATGATTTGTCCATGTGTTCACTTCATTAACTGCTCTTTGTAGTTTTTCTGTAGACTCTTCAACTTTTCCTGCAACTGAAAGAATTGCTGTGTCATCTGCAAATGTAGCTATGGTAACCCCTTCTGTATTTGGAATGTCACTTGTGTATAGCAGGTATAAGAGAGGTCCTAGTACACTTCCTTGAGGTACCCCAGCTTTAATTTGCCTTAATGTGGAGTATTTATCATCTATCTTTACTCTAAAATATCTTTCTTCCAAGTAAGAGTTCAGTAGTTGGCTATATTCTGATGGTAGAAACTGATCCAACTTGTGACATAAGCCTTCATGCCAAACTTTGTCAAAGGCTTGTGCTATATCTAAGAATACAGTAGAACAAACGTTTTTCTCTTCCAGACTTCTTTCTATTACATCTGTTAGTCTGTGCACTTGATCAATTGTTGAGTGTTTGCTGTGAAATCCAAACTGATGTAAAGGTATAAGCTGTTGTTCTTGCAGAATTGGCTTCAGTCTTGCTAATAGTGTAACAAAGTGATTTGTGATGGCAGGATACTTGAAATTAACTCGATAATTTCAAGAAAAGGGAGTGAGCGACGCTCGACGGTGGAGCAGCGGCGGGGTAATTAAGGGGGTGGTAAGATGGTACCATACGCGCATTTTCGGCACAACGGCGTTCCTGTAATCTACCACTTCCCAATTAATTACTCCTCCCCCGCACTTCGCCTACACTCAGGACTTAGCTGTTACAGACTGCAAGGGTTCGTTCCTACCCCTACAACCCCTTCCTTGAAACCTCTGGTGCGGTTACGGACTGCACTCTCTCATTCCTCGACCTTCTCGTTGCGGTTACAGACACGCAACGAGTCCCCTTGCGGTTTCAGACTGCAAATATCCTTTCCTCTTCCCACTCGAAGCAGTTACAGACCAGCGAAGAGTACGGCCCCCGAATTGAGCGGTTGCAGACTGCGAACGTTCGGTCCTATACCCTCCCATAACACTTCTCGGATTGAGAAGTGGATCCTCCAAGAGCTCGGCGGTTGCAGACAGCCAAAGCTTGTCACCTACGCCCACGCCGAGCGGTTCACAGACAGCGATGCATGTTCCAACCCCATCCAAGGACTCCTCATTCCGTAATGGAACCAACCATTCCTTCCTTACCGAGTGTTAACTCACCCTGTCCGCGAGCAGAAGCCTCCGGACGAAGGAAAGAAGAAGTAGGCCAGGATAAGGCTGCTAAAAAGCAGGAGAAGCCTACAAAGAGTATGTCCTCTTTTCCTAACCCCCCCCCCATTTCCCGACTGAGTCTAGTCAATCAGGAGAAAATCCTGGTATCAATCAGGCACAACTCGAGGAGGAGTCGAGGTGGCCTGATAGATTGGCGCCCAACATAGGGGGCTCGAAAAAGGACACGAAAAAGGAGCTATCAATAGCTGAAATGAGCGATAAAGGCGAGGACATACAACAGGGAGTGCAGCATGCATCTCAGGACGAGGATCCCACAGATTATTTATCCGATCCAAAAGTATCTTGGATATATAGACTACGCAAAGAAGAAGCAGTAGGTCTATTAGAAGATTGGGAGTTGCCCAGCGATGGTGTTTTAGTCGAGCTAAGGAAAAGACTTGTTGAACATCATAGGAAGCAGACTGTCCGCAGGACAGCCCCAGCTGAAGCTAGCGGCAGTGATGTCTGTGCAGGAACTCACAGTCAAGATAGGGGTCAGAACGTGGAGTTCAGTCGGCCCAGAAATTTACTACAAAGGCAGCTGAATCACACAAATCGCTGTGTTGATTTGGGAGCTGTGTGCGACAAAATATGGAGTTGGAAACTCTCATATAATGGGCTATCCGATGCTCCTAGTTTCGTGGAGAGATTGGAGGAACTCCAATGAGCGTATGGATATACGGGAGAACAATTGTTAATTGCCCTCCCTGAGCTACTAGCAGACAAAGCTATACTATGGATGCGGAATAATAAGCATCAGTGGCACTCATGGGCCGATTTTTTGCGGGATTTTAAAGCTTGTTACTATCCCAGCTCATACGGCGACGACTTGGAGAGTCAAATCATCGCCAGAAAGCAGCGAGAAGGACAGACTGTAGACGATTATGCAGGGGCCCTCCAGACGCTTATGTGTAGAAAAGGTGGATTTTCTAATGCTGCAATCCTACTACGGATTTATAAAAATTTATTACCAAGGTATAAGCTATACATATGCGCCGGCGATATAGATTCCATGAAAGGACTATTGAATGCCGCTCGTGAATATGAGCAGATAATAGCTGGAGAGAAACTCATGAAACAGACTAAGACCGATAAAATACAGGAAAACATTCACGAACCACAGAGGCAGAGACAGGCCCCGGTACAGAAACCAGAAGAAAGGTTTAACAGAAACAGAGACAAACTCAAAAAGTCATCTGAATATACAGAGCCCGTGTGTTGGCTATGTAAACAGCAGGGCCATTGGAAATCCAACTGCCCACAAAGAGATATTTGTGAACAATGCAGCAAACCACCTCAGAGCTGTATTTGCAACCGGACGAACCGAAAATCAAATAAGGCATCAGTAGTAGTATGAACTACGAGACCGTTAGGCATCAGTCCAAAGAAGCCGTTTGATACGAGGTTATTTGTGACAGTAGTGATATCAGGAAGGGAATGTAGAGCACTGTTAGATACAGGGGCTGAATCAAACTACATAAGTTCCGATATGATCAAAATAATGCAAAAATTGGGACCAGTAAGAAGGACAGGAACTAACCACAGAGCTCTTATGGCCAACGGGGCTACAGCTAAGTTAGAAGGCCAAATAACAACCGACGTCACAATAGACGGAATAATGATACCTATTACTGCCACTATTATGACAGGACTGGGGCAAGAACTACTTCTCGGCATGGAATTTATGAAGGAGCATAAACTCAAAATTAATACCCGTACCTGCGAAGTAGAATGGGACCCTAGGCATGTAGAAGAAGTATCTACGGTTACTATGACTCCCATGCCATGGCAACGAAGAACACAAAGAACGAGTATTGCAGCAATAGAGAGAATAGAGATAGTTCAAGAAATAGAGGGATGCATGCCTGATACTAGGGTATACATGAATGCTAATTTAGCAGGAATCGAGCTAAATGCACTAATAGATATTGGAACAGAATTTTCCTATATCTGTAACTCTCTAGCTGAGAAATTAAAAAGCAGAGGTCAAGCAAGCCAAAAACCAATCACTCATCGACCCTCACCATAGAACTATAAACTTGGAATGCTGACTGAATGCATCAAACTGCAAGCCGGCTGTCTCACTGCTTCCCCCACCAAAGCGCAGTGCTCGCACTGGCACTGACTACATACTGTAAAACTAATACGCTCGGCCAGAGTAATTCAATTTCATAGTCTCATAGAAATGTAAAACACCATTAGAAAATTTTGAATAAACATGATTTGAATTGTCAGTTGAAGAAGGTTTCACTAAATGTGTCAAATACTTTCTATCTATTCCAATGAATTTATAGAAAAAAGGTTATTTTGAGAAAAATTCGAAATACAATGATTTTTCGTGCCTTTTTCAATGATACCTTATGAATTCATCGAAATAGATGATGGAACCTTATTATTATTATTATTACGGCGATTCAATTAACAAGTTATCAACCTGCTCCTTTTATAATGAAGTTTCAAACAGGTGCAAGTTTACATGAATTTTGAAATAGAATGTTTAAAACAATATCATTGTTAGTAATTGAATATTAATGAAATAAGTTATGAATATATTACAATGAAACTAAAAATTGTTACATGCATTGAAAGAAGTAGGCTACACTTTATATTTATACATTTTTGATGTATTGGACGATATTGTGTATTAATCAGAAATTGGTTTATTTTACAATATTTTATGAACAATTATTCATTTTATAATAAGTAGTATTTATTCCATTTGACAATAGTATAGTATTTAACAGGTGAGGTGTTCTTAAATAAGATAAGTTGCAATAATAATAATCTTTATTTCTGCAAATAAAAAACAAAGAAAAAAATAATATTCATTATAAAACAAACAATTTTTAGGAGATAAACCAAGAAGTTACAAAAAAGAATTACTTAGTTCAACTTAAATAATCATCATGTACAAGAAATAAAATGTTACAAAAAATATCTGCAGAAATAATACTATACGTACAAATAATTTCATTGTGAAATTGTGTGCATACAGGATCCAACAAAGATGTCAAAGGAGCTATTCATAATTATTTACCGTATAGCCTACTGTATTAAAATGCAATATCATGAAAGTATTTATAAATACAATATTTTTAAAATCTAGATTCAATATCAATAAACATATACTGAGCTCTAAATAAAAGACAAAACTGTCACTGAACTGAAAATGATCGTAAAAATAATAAACCAACAACACCATTCTTTTTCACGTTAAAAAATCTAGTGTAACAAAGCAAAAAAAACAATGTTTTTTTGTTTTTAGATAGTTTTTCACATGTTGTAAAGACTGACTCTGCCAGATATATTTTTGACTTGACATAATAATTATTCTTTAGTATGTCATATACCATAAATAACTTAAATAGTTTAATTGATTGTTGTTATCCAGTTATACTTTCGCAAACTGCTGTATAATATTATAATTAATCTTAAAGTTTTATTTAAAAAAAAACTCACTTAATATCCCAGAATAACATTTTGGATAATTCAACAATAACATGGGATAACATTTAGTCTATTTATGTACTGAACTAATTGGAGAAGAATAATCTTTATAAGGATAGCAATAATAATAGCGCCAGATTTGTAGACAATGATACGAATAACAAACGTAGAGTGTCAGATTGGTAGGTAGGTTGGTAGGTAGATTTACCTATCTGCAGATAATCAAGATTGCTTCGTAATGTAGTTTTTGCAGCCATAGGCTACACAGTATGCTGGCATTCTTCTTTTTCGTTGCCAGTACAATAAAATAAATAAATTCTCAAAACTCAAATCTCAAAACTTTTCAAATAATGTTGAATATCAATGCAAAATCACAATGAGCTGTAGCTGTCTACATAGCTGGAGTGCAGAAATAAGTGTCGTTTGCACTGCACTGTGGTGGGGGAAACGGAACATCGGCCAGCTCGTTTCTAGCTTCGAAACACCGCTTGAGTTAGCATTCCAAGTTTATAGTTCTATGACCCTCACTGATTGACGGTACCCCATTGGAGGTTAGTGAAGAGTTAAAAGTACCTACAGTGTTAGGAGAATGGAAATATCAATTGAGAGTTTCAGTTATAAATAATCTGGGGAACGATATGATTCTGGGATTGAATCATCCTAAATATATGCAAGCATGGCTCGATATACAGCGAAAAAGAGTGAAGCTACCTCCCCTAAGTCTACGAAAATCAATCGCTATTGTTTCGGGCGAAGATGCATTCGAGACGTTCATAAAAGATGAAATAAAGAAATTTCATCGGGTACGGGGAGAAACACATCTACTCCAGCACAAAATCCGGCCGTTGGACGGAGTAGAACTGTTCAGACAAAAGCCTTACCCAAGAAACCCTGCCATGCAACAAGTAATCAATGACGAAGTTGATAAAATGCTAGCTGCACGGGTTATTGAGCCTAGTAATAGCGCATGGAGTTCACCTATTGTTTTAGTGAAAAAAGCTAACAGGAAGGTGACATTATGCATAGATTTCAGAAAATTAAATGGGTTAACACACAGAGATGCATACCCTTTACCGAATATGACAAGCATATTGGATAAGCTTCGTCATGCAAAATTTATTTCCTCATTGGATCTGAAAAATGGATACTGGCAGGTTCCTCTGTCCGAGGAAAGTAAGCCTATGACAGCTTTTATAGTCCCAGGAAAAGGACTGTTTCAATTTAGAGTCATGCCGTTCGGCCTTCACTCAGCAGGAGCCACCTTTTAACGCCTACTAGATAGGGTGATAGGCCCCGAGTTAGAGCCGTATGCGTTCGTGTACTTAGACAACCTGATAGTACTGGGTGATACACTTGAATCACACAAAAGAAACCTCTCTGATGTGTTCAAGCGACTTAGAGAGGCAGGCCTTATTATAAATAAGGAAAAATGTCAATTTCTGAAGAATGAGCTATGCTACCTCGGACACATCGTAACTGAGAAAGGGTTACAAACGGACCCCCAAACAGTTAAGGCTGTACGGGACTTTCCTGCTCCGAATAAAATCAAAAAGCTACGTAGCTTTTTAGGATTAGCGTTGTGGGTCAGGCGATTTGTACCTAACTTCTCTGACCTAGCTACTCTGCTACATCAGCTATTAAAAAAAGGAGTTAAGTGGTGTTGGGACATGGAACATGAACAAGCATTTGATTCCTTAAAAAACGCACTTACTCGTTCGCCAAACTATGGGCTAGGTGCAGTATTGACTCAACAGATAGAGGGAGAAGAGAAGGTCATAGCCTACGCTAGTAGAGCGTTGAGAGGACCCGAGCTCAGATATACAACAACCGAAAAAGAATGTCTGGCTGTAATATTCGCGTTGAGAAAGTTTAAACCCTATATTGAGGGATATCAGACAATGGTAATAACGGACCATCAGTCACTAAAATGGCTACATGCCATCCCTAATCCATCCAGACGGTTAGCCCGTTGGATAATGGAGATGCAGCAGTACGATTTAGAAATAAAATATAGGCGAGGGAAATTTAATATTGTCCCTGATGCACTCTCCCGCAATACAGACATTTCTTGGGAGGTAGATGACCCGGCTACTCCGACCGAGGAAGTAAGCCCAGTTGACATGACGGGAGAGAACGATCCGTGGATAAAGAAAATAAAAACCGGACTCATTCAACATCCTGAGAAATATTCTGATTATACAGTCAGAGGTAAGCTACTGTATAGGCATATATGGCCACGTCACAAGGCTCAGGAAAATAACGATATCGAGAGTTGGAAACTCTGTATACCTGGGGGTCATCGGAAGGAAATACTTTGTCAGAATCATGATGCCCCAACCGCGGGACATCAAGGTGTCTTCCGAACATACGACAAAATAGTAAGGAAGTACTATTGGCCTAGACTATACACCGACGTAGCCAAGTATGTAAGAGAGTGTGAGGCTTGTCTCAAACACAAAGTTGAGCAACGTGCCCCTTACAGACAGACGAGAAAGAAGAATCGGTCGCCATTGTGCAAACAAGACAAAAAAGAACTCAGAATGAGTCGAAAGCATAGAGACGGAAAAGGGACCCATACGAAGCTATTACGTGAGATAATAGTTCGTAATAATGGGCCCCTTTCTGTCTAATTATAGGAGGGCAGTTTGCTTGACACCTGAGTCAAGCAAAGCCGGCTGCCTATATGCCTATAGCCCTTCGGACACGGGGCGGGTGAGACCCTTGCACCTACATGAACCGCCATGTATTAGTGCCGGTTGTCACTGCTAGATGGCATAAGTATAAGGGCGTTGGAAGTGACACCGACTTCCGTGAGGCGCTCACCTTTTAAGGTGGCTCCTCGAGCATAAGGCGTCCACCTCTTAAGGTGGTACCTTATGCTATCCTTTCCCCTTTTCCCCTCCCCCTCCCCAGGAAAGACGGGGGTGTCACAAAGTGATTTGTGACAGCAGGATACTTGAAATTAACTCGATAATTTCAAGAAAAGGGAGTGAGCGATGCTCGACGGTGGAGCAGCAGCGGGGTAATTAGGGGGGTGGTAAGATGGTACCGTACACGCATTTTCGGCACACCAGCGTTCCTGTAATCTACCACTTCCCAATTAATTACTCCTCCCCCGCACTTCGCCTACACTCAGGCCTATAAAACGGCCAGTGCTGATTGATTCAGCAGGACTTGAACTGCGGCCAGCTCATAGTACGTTCCTAATCGTATTCCAAGTGAGTACACCCGAGGGCCACTTAACCCGAATACTTACTTAGGACGACTACCCCTGTCGATATAAGTCCCCTGTCTTTCCACCTATTCCTCCCATACCCTTCCCGAGCCCTGCGGTTACTGACTGCATACGCTCATTCCTTCCTCTCAGAACAGTTCCAGACCAGTGAAGAGTACCCACCCCCGGACTTAGCTGTTACAGACTGCAAGGGTTCGTTCCTACCCCTACAACCCCTTCCTCGAAACCTCTGGTGCGGTTACGGACTGCACTCTCTTGTTCCTCGACCTTCTCGTTGCGGTTACAGACATGCAGCGAGTCCCCTTGCGGTTTCAGACTGCAAATACCCTTTCCTCTTCCCACTCGAAGCGGTTACAGACCAGCGAAGAGTACGGCCCCCGAATTGAGCGGTTGCAGACTGCGAACGTTCGGTCCTATACCCTCCCATAACACTTCTTGGACTGAGAAGTGGATCCTCCAAGAGCTCGGTGGTTGCAGACAGCCAAAGCTTGTCACCTACGCCCACGGCGAGCTGTTCACAGACAGCGACGCGTGTTCCAACCCCGTCCAAGGACTCCTCGTTCCGTAACGGAACCAACCATTCCTTCCTTACCGAGTGTTAACTCACCCTGTCCGCGAGCAGAAGCCTCCGGACGAAGGAAAGAAGAAGTAGGCCAGGATAAGGCTGCTAAAAAGCAGGAGAAGCCTACAAAGAGTGTGTCCTCTTTTCCTAACCCCCCACCCCCATTTCCCGACTGAGTCTAGTCAATCAGGAGAAAATCCTGGTATCAATCAGGCACAACTCGAGGAGGAGTCGAGGTGGCCTGATAATAGTATTCTTTCAAAACGTTTTGATAGTATTGGTAGAAGAGATATTGGTCTATTGGAGGTTACTTCATTCAGAGGCTTTCCTGGCTTTGGAATCATTATAACTTCAGCTACTTTCCATAGGCTTGGCACATATTTCAAGTGGAAGGCTGCATTGAATAAATGACACAATTTTACAATTGCTTTTCTAGGAAGATGTAGTAATATTTCTCCTGTAATAAGGTCATATCCTGGTGATTTCTTTTTTGCCATTTTTTTTCATTTTGTTCTGGATTTCTCTTGGAGAAGTTGAAGGGATATTATCTGGAAGTATTGGCTGTGTGGTTCTATCTATCTCATCATCTGGAGTTCTGCTTTCATGAGGAGTAAATGTTTTCTCTAAATGATTGACAAATAAGTCTGCTTTATCCTTATTGTTGTGAGCCCATGATCCATCATACTTCCTTATTGGAGCAACTTGTTTAACTGGTCTCTTCAATTTCCTAGTTGCTCTCCATATTGAATAGTTGGTACTGGAGTCATTACTGAGCTCTTCTAGGTAAATATCAATACCCTGCTGTCTTAAATCCTGTATCAATCATCTTAAGTTATTAGTAATCCTATTCAAATCGGTCTTTATTCTTGGGTTTCTTGTCATTCGCCACATTCTTCTTGCTCTTCTTCTTTCAACTATCAGCTCTCTGACTACTCTAGTGTATAGCAATTACCTTTGATCATGCTCTGAAGTAGAGGTGTATTTTCCCAAGCACATTGTTCAAGGTCTGCACTTCATATTCAAGGTCTTCAATTGTTTGTATGGGTGTATTCAAATCAGTTCTATTTTTAATCATGTTCCTAAATTCTTCTATGTTAGTATTTTTATTTATAAGTTGCGGTGTTCTATCTTTTTTTACAGCAGTACTATGAATTATTAATACAATTGGTGAATGATCAGAGTTCAGATCGAATTCTTCTCAAACATCTATGGAATTTGATGATATGTTCTTTGTGATGAAAAAGTCTATCAGGTCTGGAATCTTAGCTCTATCTGTTGACCAATAGGTTGGCTTTCTTGTTGAGTGAACTTCGCAATTATATTCATCAATGGCCAGCTGCAGCTCCTTTCCTTTGGTTGTAGTTAATCGGGAGCCCCACTTAGTATTCTTGGAATTGAAGTCTCCACCAATAATAAATTTTCCTGTGAAGTTCTTGAGGTATTAACTGTATTTTGGTTTCTTCAAGTTGAAGCGAGGTGGGCAGTACACAGCTTTTTTTTGGAGATTACGTCTTGGAGACTCCAGTTAAGGAGTATAAGACAAGTCAGATCAACAATATTATACACTGGATACCATAATTACTTAAATTAGTTGAGGTGAGGCTTAATTTTTATGTAAAAGGAACTCTTGTACACTATAAAAAGCTTTATCAACTAAATATTTCTTCAATTGTTTTTTAAATATTTCTATATTTTCAAGACTCTTCAAAAACTGCGGTAGCTTGTTGTAGAATTTCCTACCAATATAACTAGGTTTTTGTTTGAATAAGCTACTATTGTGACTCACCAAGTGATAATCTCCTCGGCGTCTTGTATTATAATCATGTACATCAAGATTTTGGTTAATATCATTTGTTTTTACATATAGAGTAGCTTCATACACATATAAGCAGGGTACAGTTAGGAGACCAAGTCTCTTGAACAACGGCCTACTTGAATCTAATCTATTTACTCTTTCTATACACCTAACCGCTTTCTTTTGGATCTTAAACACCCTATCAAGATTTGGTTTTGATGAATTACCCCATACTAAGATAGCATACCTAATATGTGACAGTAAGAGCCCATGGTAAGCTGTAAAAAGTAACTTTTTCTGCTGTCGGAGCTGTCGGAGGACAAATACCCCAGATGAAATTTTACTACATATTTTCTCAATGTATGGAATCCAGGTCAATCGTCTATCCAACATAACTCCTAGAAATGCAATTTTTTCTTCCTGGTCTAATTGATTATCGTTTATAAACACGTCTATAGCCCTTTCTTCATTTACATTATGTGGGTGTTCCATACCACAATTGTAGCATTTGGGTTTGGCTTCTTTTGGTTTTGTACAATCGATGGTAAGGTGGGAACCTGCACATTTTACACATCTGGATTCCTTTTTACAGTATTTTCTTGTATGACCCCACGCTTGACAGTTCTTACACTGGGGAAGAAATTTGGATTTTTTGACCGGGCAAATCTCAACCTTCATGCCCATAATTACATTAATATCATATATTTTATCTATGCTCTCTGAATTTTCGAAAGTGAGCATAAATATTGGAAGAGGGTCTTTTGTCTTCCACTTCAATATATTCACAACTTCTAAGATTTTAAATCCTTTTTCCTGAAGTTCTTGTTTTATATCACCTGGATCGCAAGTGCTATGTAACTTCTTGACAATTACTCTGATAGGTCTTGTTTGTTTGTTTTCAAAAGAAGACCATGTAATTTTTTCGTCATTCAATACTTCCGTAGCTATCCTGTAATTGTCCTCAGATTGTACGTTCAGCTTTAGACTACCATTATTCAATAAAGTCACTTTGTAGGAGTCTTTCATCTTGTCATTTAGAATTTTATACACAACTGGATAATCTTGTATATTGTATAAAATTATAGGTGGCGGTTTCAAAATCTTTTCAACTAGTTTGTTGCTGGATAATTGTTTTGGTTCGGCATTCTCTTTAACCTGGTTCCCCCCATGTGAAGGGACAATCCGCTTATTAGATGATTGAAATGGAGGTGAATCAGAATGCTCTCTCCTCCTCTTCCTTTGCTTTTGACGAATCCATTCCGTTTCAGCAGATAATTCCTCTTCATCTGTGTGGTAATTTTCTACATTATTTTTCAAGTCACTGTTAGAATTATTTTCTAGCGCAGATAACCTAGATTGAATTTGATCGAGTTGGTTTCTCAGTTCAACATTGGTATTTTCTGATTGTTTTAATTTTTCATTAGCTTCTTTCCATGCTTTAAGAAATAACTTCTCTGCTTCCGATGTAAGTCTATCTTCATGTAGAGTGTATTTGACTTGACTATTTTTCTCTGTTACTGTAATAATATTTTCCAGTTGTTCTCTATTCGACATTTTTTGGCTGTTCTATCAAAGTGAATGTTCAGCACTTACCGGGATGGAGTTGTCCATTCGCGGCGACTAATACGCGCGCGCACACGCGCACACACAATCACACGCACTTTGTTACCCGTAATGCCGATTTTTCCTGACTCAACGATAACCTAATTTTCAACAGCATTGAATTTACTGTCTTCAACACGTCCGCTCGCTTTGACTTCCAAACGCTGACTGACCATATGGATATGATAAATTAATGCACAAGACAAAGGTGAGTGTGGTATTATCATACAAGTACAGTAAATGTCTTCACGGACGAGTTGCATACAATATTTTTTGTCATAAAAAATATAAAATAGTCTAAAATATAACAAAATAAACTTTGAGCAAGTACAACAAGCATCACCAAGATAGCCTCAAAATCCATTACAGTATCCATTACGGTAGTAGAATACTGAAAATTCTTTTTCCTACAACTGATTGTAAAGTAGTTCTTTACGTACTGGAAACTAATTGTAAAATACCTCTTTACTGCTCTGCAAGTGGTAATAGTTATTTATATATTAAGAGTGTGAAGCGCGACTTTATCGCTCAAGCCAAAACATTTACTGTGCGACGCACGCATAGCAGAGTGCAGTAATTTTGCGAGAGCAATAAAGAAGCTTCATGCGCGAATGGCATACAATATTTTTCCTAAAACTGCAGTTCTGGATTCCAACACAATAAAAGCTTGTAGTTTGTAACATCACAGACAATGCGCGGATTTGGTTAGTGTTCGCCATTGTTGAGGTTATGTGAATTTCACGGATTCTGTGATCCACCAATGAGAAGACATCAAAATCAAAACAGAAGTGTAAAGAAAACAGCTGGCAAGCGTAAAGTACTTTACCGCTTGCGGAGCAGTAAAGAAGTATTTTACAAATAGTTTTCTGTACGTAAAGAACTAATTTACAAGCAGTTGTAGGAAAAGTACTTTATGCTTGCCAGCTGTTTTCTTTATGCTTCTGTTTTGATTTTGATGCCTTCTCATTGGTGGATCACAGAATCCGTGAAATTCACATAAGCTCAACTATGGCGAATGCTAACCAAATCCGCGCATGGTCTGTGATGTTACAAACTACAAGCTTTTATTGTGTTGGAATCCAGAACTGCAGTTTTAGGAAAAATACTGTATGCAATTCGTGCATGAAGCTTCTTTATCGCTCTCGAAAAATAACTGCACTCTGCTATGATAAAGTCGTGCTTCACGCTCTTAATACATAAATAACTATTAAGATCAGATGTTTTTCCAAATTCTGAATCAGCTGGTATGTGGTAATATCCATTACCACACTGAAAAAGGATGCAGTAATGGATATCAGCTGTTCTTTCTGTAAACAGACGTTTACTATTGTGATCTGCCAAGTTGATCCCTGGCCAATTTTTCCCCTTCTCCTGCAACTCTCTGCTACTTTGCATTTGTACATTAGCCCTGGACACAACTAGGCTGCAGAATGTAGAATTGACGAGAAGATCAATTGAGTGAGAGAGTTGTAGACTTGAAGAATAGGAGTGACAAAGACATGTGAAGAGCAAGAGAATGCAGATTGGATGTTGAAGTCACGTCCAACCATGAAAACAATAGAATGACATAAATAGAACAAGTGTGTGATTAACTGCTTGTTTGCTCTTGTAACACTACCCCCACCTTGAGAAATTGTTCTGTCCTGGAACAAAGGCACCTTAGATGGCTGATGTCTTCCTTGACTGCTGACCAACTCCTCCTTGATCTTCCAAGGGTTGTAGATGCAGATGGTGATCTGGATACCAGTGGATTGGAACACTTCTTGCAGCATTGGCTTCACAATTGCCCAGTCCAAGCCATCAAAACCACTTCCAAACCTTGGTATGCCAAGTTTCCTCACTCCTAATGTCTGCATACTGTCGCTCAGCTTAACCAAGCAAGTCCGCAATGTGTCATATGATGCCTTCACTTCAGACTGCATCTTAGTCACCAGGTATAAGAGATGTTGACCATCCTGCTGCAGATGAAGAACATTTCCTTCTGCTAGTCCCTGCTGTTCCAGGTCCTTGAGACAACCAAACTTCTTCCTAAAGACTGTAGCAATGCCTCAAGATTCTGCCAAGTTATTGGTGACACAGTATGCCAGTGCATACTCCTTTGGCAGGGTGAACAAGTCCCTCTCACTTGTCTGGAACATTTTTCCTCCTGGTGCCAGCATGTAGTCATCATCAGATTCCTTCAGGGATGTAGTGCACTGAACCTGAGCTGCTTGTCCTTCCTTTGCATTGTTATTATCACTTTGGTCAGCCATGATGTCATGCTTCTCCTTCTTCTTCCTGCTTGCCCCCTTAGTGGTGTTGCCTTCCATCTGCAAGGTTGGTCTTTCTTGCTTAAAATGGTTCTGACAAGGATCTCTCTTCTGTTTTCTCCAGAGTGGGCCTCCTTCCTCTGGACCAGAAATCACTGTAGTCCTCCTCAGCTTACCCTCCTTGGCATTTCCTCCACAGGACTCCCTTGAGAGATCACTTACATTCCTGTCACAAACTCCTGGTTGATAGACTGTCTTTATGGCTTTATCTGTTTGTCTCCTGGTGGTCTGCCTCCTCTTCTCACAACTGCAGCATTGAATCTCCTTCTTGCCAACTCTCAACTGTTCCAGGACTAACTCCACAATCTTCTGAATTGTGCTTTCTCTAGTCGTTTCAGCTTCCATAGCCCTCACCTTAGAATCTCCTGGCACTGACTGCAAAACGGCTTCATACTCCAATGCTTGGGCTAGAGCAACTCTCAGTGTTTTTGGTCTAGCCAATTTGACTGTAAGCTGAGTCTCTGGTGTCCTTAACCCATTCAGAAACCTTTCTACTGCTAGGCTTTCATATATGCTGTCATCAACAGAGGGATAAGCATTCCTCACAAGTCGAGCAATAGCAGCCTCAAACTCCTGCAGTGATTCATTTGGTCCTTGGACTCTCTTATTGAGCTGAAATCTTTACAACTGCTCCATGTGCTTGTTGCCAAACCGCATCTCCAGGCGTTTCCACAGCTCACTGAAGTTACACTTTTCAGCTGATGGAATTGAATGAAGAATTGCCAATGCTTCCCCTCGGAGATTCATCACCAAAACATAGGCCTTTGTTGTGGATGACCAGCCATGGAACTCTGCTGCTGTCTCAAAAAGCATTTGGTAGTCTTCTAATGGTGTCTTCCCATCATAGGTTGGCAGCCCAGTATGCTGGGGAAGAGTTACTAACTGCTTATCTTCCTCCTTCCTTTCCAGTACTGTCTTCTCTGAGATGGCTAGGTCTGGAATATCTGTTGATCTGTTCACTTTGTCATGTCTGCTTAAAGATCCAGCACCACACTCCAGCTTCTTGAGACGATCTTCCATTGTTTTCAAATCCTCTTTTACCTTACTGAGTTCTTGATTAACAGAATCAGCAAGATTTTTAACTTTCTCTTCCATGGCTTCTTGTAATGAGGTGATATTTTTCTGTAATTTTCCCTCCATAGATGCCATATTCTCTTGAAGTTTGCCCTCCATGGATGTAATATTCTCTTGTAGTTCGTCCTTCATGGATGTGAAGTTCTGCTCCATGGATGTAAGTAATTTCATGTCAGTAGTCTCAAAGAGGTATGTTGCTGGGTCTTCTTCTTCTGCCAATAACGCCTCACGAAGCCGGTCCTGTAGAGTTGACTTCTTTCCAGATGTTTCCAAATCACGGTCTTCTAGCTCCCGTTTCAGATCAGTCACTTTTAAATCACACAATGTAATTTTGCAAGCCATTTTAAATTAAACTTGAAAGAAATCCCACTTCTGACACCAATTGTTATGGGTTCTAATAGCTAAAATAATGCTGGCAACACTAAAGTTCACACTTGCACTTTATTTACACAAATTAGTCTATTTACACAAATTAATTGTAAGTTCAATTAATTAAATAAGACAGATCATCAAATGACAAGCTAATACTTATTTTCAGTAATTATTTACAAGAATCAATGAATAAGTAATTACAGGCTGATCAATAATAAAAGAAACAAAAGTCCAATAAACTGTACAATAATGCAGAAAGAAATTATAAAAAGAGCAACTAATCACTTACAAAAACACAGTCCAATTCGTTATTTGACAGTCCAAATAATATCACTTAACTCAACGTCTTTAAACTATTAGTAAGCTGCATAAACATTAAACACTTGTCACTGCACTTGACACTGTTTAAAGACTGAATAAAGCACTGTTCACTCCACTGGCACTGGATTGTCTCTTCTACGAGATCTGTAATACAATATGTCACTTGGGTTTGTAAACATAACGGTCACACAATCTTTTGTAAAACTAAACTAACTGGTTCATGTGGGCTCCTTTATATAGCTGTTGTAGTTGTATAATTCCAAGAATTGGAGCTCACCAGACACTTCGAGAATCCTCAAGAAGGCTTGGACTAGACCTCGATTGTTCTAGAAGAATGTAGAATTGACAAGAAGATCAATTGAGTGAGAGAGTAGCAGACTTGAAGAATAGGAGTGACAAAGACATGTGAAGTCAAGAGAACGCAGATTGGATGTCGAAATCACGTCCAACCATGAAAACAATAGAATGACATAAATAGAACAAGGGCGTGATTAACTGCTTGTTTGCTCTCATAACATTACTATTACGGATCACGTAATTGATCCGATAATAATCAAGAGTATAAGTATTCCTTCTCAACATTTTTTTTTTAAATGAAAAATTAGACAAAAATGTTAGAAATAAGTCAAAAATGAAAGTATGACATCACAATACCACAAACACATGTTAAAAAATAGTATAGAAATGGAAAAAATTGCACTCCAAATGATAGAACTCACGATCACTCTCACGAACTCACTTTATACGGTTTACTCTAGACACGTTGTGTACTTGCATCTAGCTGGACGAGACTGAATTCAATTGAAGAGACTGCTTGAAGTGATGCTTTTAAGAGATGATTAAAGAGACTGAACTCAATATACTGTATGAAGAAAAATTTTGACTTTGATTTCGACACAACATCCCACCTCCTATTTCTTCGAATATGCCTGAACTCTACCCCATATATAATGTACGAGCTGGTTTTAGCTGCAATTACTGTAGAATATCGATCGTTTTGGTGATCAGATATGTAATAGCTGCCAATTATTTTATTTATTAATTTATCTGCTTTATATCTGCTGAATATTATATTATGTGTCTGGTTTCTACTCTGTTTCTACTCCGAAAAAATGTTTTGGTAGTTAAGTTGTATAAGGAATTGGGATTCAACAAACTTTGCTGCCAACATGTTGCAAAATGTTGTACATTTTCACTCTCAGCAAAATTTTTGGCAAAATGTTGGCAACAAATTTTGTTTGAGTGGAAGCAGGGCTTTAGGCCTACTGTTACACTATCTTGTACTGTTACTCTGTAATGTACATATGAAAGCTATGGTTTCCACTTCAAAAGACAAAAATTGATTATTATTTTGATTGAGAGAACTATTTGTTTAGAGTTCCCTATCAGTCTACAATAACAATCGAATGTTAATAAACTATATATCATAAGGATGTATATTTTTGTATAAAACTTTAACCAAAACCTAATTCAACCTTCATATAAATTATAGTAGAATATCGATCTTTTTGGTGATCAGATATGTAATAGCAGCCAATTATTTTATTTAATAATTAATCTGCTTTTTATCTGCAGACACATATTATGTGTCTGGTTTGAAATACATCATAAATCAGGGACTATTTCCATTGATTTCCCTCTATAATGCACATTTTAAAGGTAGACTTATGTAACAAATTAATATCCCTGGGTTTAAAATCCATTTCAACAAAAAAAAAGCAGACTAATATTTCTTGGTAATGCTGCAACCATCATACATGCCTGAAACTCTAGAATATTTTTTTCAAATCATCCTGATCCATTAACATATAATATTAAATACATGAAAAAACACAAACATGAGCCGTAATATGGTGTTGAGCATATTAATGGTGGTTGCTGCAAGGAGATTGAGTAGGATATTGCCCTGAGCTATAATGTGAGCTATTACACAGTACAGTGTAGCTATAATAATAATAATAATAATGTGGATTAAAGCTGTACCTATACACAACAGGCATAATCTCCAGTGTATTTACGGCAGCTGCAAACACATTTACATTCCCTTAATTTATTACTCCCATATCCGGGCTGATCTCATGTGTTGTCAAAACATGTGTGTTGATGGTGTTGTGCAACAATATTATGATGTACATTTTTTTGGTCAGTATTCTAATTAGGTGAGCTCTCTCTAGACCTATTGAAGAACCTATTCAATTTGTTATTTGTCATTGTATTCACTTTTGTCAAAGAAAGGATTTTTTCCATACATTGCCAGTCCTTGGGGCCCACGATTTGATGTCAATTGATAACAAATGATAGAACTGGAAGAAAGTTAAAATAAATCAATATCACACTAAAAGAGATCTGCTAAGACTTGACAGCTTAGAAGGTTAATAAAAAAATATATTTTATTTATTTTCTTCAAAAATTTGAAGTAACCAGAAAATTACATGAGTATAAATTATTAACTACAAAACTAAAAAAAAACTACACAGATATCTGTGTAGTAGTGCAGTAGTTGGGAATTAACCTACCAAATGGGGGTTGGTTACCCAATGGTTTGGATGGTAACCCATGTACTAGAGTAGGTGTGAGAAAATTTTGGGTGAGAGTGCAAATATCTGGGGTAAGTAAGCTCACATATTATTTGAAATAATGTTCTCTATGCGATGTCTTCTTGTATTTATTATCCATTTTTAAACCAGTGATTTGAATTTTCTTGGGTGTGTTATGTCCTTGATATTTACGGGAAGTAGATTGTGCAATTGAAGCTGATTAGCCCATGCCACTCCTCTGGTTCCATATTTTTAGTCTCTTACTTTAACAGAACATCATGTATCAAAAGCTTTTTTCAGATCCAAAAATATTGCCAAAGGTTTCTCCTCAGAGTCACTACACACATATTTGTATCATACTGTTACAAGTTCTATGTCTAAAATAACGCTGGCAACACTTAAATTTATCACTCGCACTTCATTTACACAAATAATAACAACACTCATTGATCAGCAATGTCTTACAGAAAAATAAGTAATTAAAAACAGACAAATCGATATTGTACAACTAATGAAGAGATTTCAATAAACTGTACAAAAATAAATCACTAAAAGTTAAAAGGCCAATCTAATATTAAATAATAACTGTACAATAAACTGTCCAATAATATTAAAAAAAAAAACATCAAAAAAGAAAAATTAACTTATGTAGCACTAGTCCATAATACAATAAAAACTATTTAGTAGATCACTATAGAACTGTAAAGAGAATTATCACTACAGACAACGAAAGTTCATTGCATGGTTTGTAATAGCGCCAACGGGTTTCACTGTCTGTAGTAGTGGGAACTGTCACTACTGCCACTTATCAATGTAGAACAACAACTGAACTACTTAACTGTCACACTTGTTTATCACGACGAATTCCAAACAAGACTGAACTAATTTACAAAAGTCCTCCTCTATCTATATGATTTTTAATAATTGAGATATCTCTAGATTCCTCTACCAACTTCTAACGATTATAAAATAAACAATCAAGGAAACTCGAACTTTCCACAATATTCGACAAGACTCCATTAATTTCTAATAGATAGATATGGCAGCGTCCACTGACCTCCTATAGAAGGGGTATCTGGATTTGTCAAAGATTTTAAGTTCTACTAAAAGAAGTCCTGCTATCATATGAGATAAAAAATTTATATGAAGTGTAAATTAAAATCATTATAATTCTAAAATCGTCATGTATGATTTGTGTTGGCATAGTGACTAATATACTCCGGAACGGAGTAAAAACAAAATTCTTGTAATTCTTTTTTCAGCTCATTCTTAAATTTACTAATTGGAAGTGTTCGGATACGGGCAGGTAAGATATTAAAAAGATGAATTCCTAAGCTCTTGACGCCCTTAGCGTAAATTGTTGTTCTATGGCTGTAATCTCTTATTTGGTCTCTTTGCCTTGTTTCGTATGTGTGAATCATAGATCCTCTAATTAAGCTATTTTTTTTTTTTTTTATAAGGCGAATACTTTCAAAAATGAAGAGGCTAGGCAGAGGGAGAATCTGCAACTGTTTAAAATATGGGCGACAACTTGTTCGTATTGACTCCCCTACCATCACTCGTATAACCCATTTCTGCAACCTGAAAATGTGAATCATATCGGTAGAATTTCCCCAAAAAGGTACTCCATACGTTATTAGTGAATGAAACAAGGCAAAGTGAACTTCTTTCAAGTTATGGAGAGTCAATATAGCTCTCACGCTTCTGAGCACAAACACTGCTGAGTTTAATTTCTTTTTTAGATAATCAACTTAAGGTTTCCAAGAGAGTTTGCTATCAATCACTATGCCAAGTATTTTAATATCCTCTACACATTCAATTGTGTGACGTTGTACTTCAAGATTTGTTCCTTTAGCTGATCTGAAGGCTATTTCTTTAGTTTTGTTATAATTAAGAGTAAGCATGTTCGCGCAAAGCCAATCGTCAAGTTTTTTTAGGGCTACTTTACATTCTGACTCTATTCTAGATTGATTTTCAGCCCTCACCATAACACTAATATCGTCAGCATACAAAATACATTCGGCGGGGTCGAGATAAGAAGGCAAATCATTTATGTATAAAATGAACAAAACCGGGCCTAAAACCGATCCTTGAGGAACACCGGATCGTGTCATTAACCATTCAGAATGATAGACCTGTTGATGAGATACTAATTCCACACTTTGATACCTCTCTTCAAAATAAGAAGTGAACCAATCGAACACCGAGTCCTCCAAGCCATAGAATCTTAATTTATTCATCAGTATTTCTATGTTGACCAAATCAAAAGCCTTCGACAAATCGGCAATTAAACCGCACATCCTAAACCCTTCGTCCACAGACGATAGTACACCATCCATGTAACTGAACAATGCATCGGCGGTGGATAGGCCAGGTCTAAATCCAAACTGTTGGTGTGATAAAATTCCAGTCTTTCTCAAGTGGACTCTCAGTCTGACTAAAACAACATATTCTAATAATTTTGAGAAAACTGGCGGATTATTCACTGGTCTGTAGTTATCGGGAATTTCTCTATCACCTTTCTTATAGATCGGCGTGACCTTTCCTAATTTCAACTTTGAAGGTACTATTCCACTTCTTAATGAGGCATTAAAAATGCATGTCAAGGGCTCTAAAATTGGCAGAGCCGATTTTTTCACTGAATCGTTAGATATGCCATATGTATCATATGATTTTTATTTTTCATGAAATTGATTAACATATGGAGATCTTGACATTCCAATAAATCGAAATTGTTCAAAGTTGCATGATTAAACAACTAGAACATTCTACTAATTACCAAGTAAACACCATAAAAGTGTCAAAAGCAGAGTAATTAATTGCTTAGAAGTAAACATTTACATAGCAGATAACACCGAGAACCACTGTCCTTCTTTCTCACTATTTTCATTCTCATATTCGCTACAATACTCTTCCATGACATATGGTGATGAAAATGAAAAGGGTGGCATCAAAAATGTGTTATTTGAGAAGTTATTTAACAATGATATTTTTCATGGTGCATGGATTGGCACTGATGAAGACATACATTTTCCCCAGTCGAATGCAAAAAAAAAGATAAAAATTTCAGATAATTGAATTCTATAAAGTGTTACATTGTTCTGCTTCAGCTCCCGATTCTGAAAAAGCTTAACTTATTCTATCATCAAAATTAGTCACAGTAAAGTGGAAGATTCCACTTCTTATGCCAGAAGTGAGTCAAATTGGAGAGAAAATGAATCAAATTGACTTGAATATCTTTGTTGCTAATTTTAATGATAAAAGTAAATAAAGTTGTTCCAGGAGCTGATGCAGTCTAAGATTTTGAAAAATTCAAATATCTGGTATTTTACGTGATTTGGTTTTCGATTGTGGAAAGAAATCGGAATGAGTCAGTCGGCCTCACCCAGAAATTAATGCCAGTGAGGAATTTTATCACAGGCCTGTCTTGCACTGAAGTCGTCCTTGCCAGACATGTGTGTAACGCTCTTGAAGGTTAATCTCCTTCTATAAATAAATTCCATTGAGGCAACTAACCTTCAAATTATAGAGAAATGTGGAGTATTTGTTTGAATACTTCTTATGAACATGCAACTTCATGATATAAGCCGCGTCCTATCCCAAATTATAGACACAGTACTTTAACTGCAAGTTATATGGATACTTGTTGATACAGTCACCACTTGTATACGGAAATATTCAAGACTCTCAGTGAGAAACATGATCAAGAATACACAGAAAACTAATAAATTGAATAATAACTGTTCAACAAACTGTCCAATAATTCAAGAAGAAACGTCTAAAAAAACAATCTAACTCATGTAGCACAAGTCCGTAATACAATAATAGCTAAGTAGAGTCCACTCGTATAAGATGTGAAAGAATTCTGACTAATACAGTCACAATATACTGCGATTATCACTTTAACAGCAAACGTTTGTACTTTTTTTTGTAGATTACGTCTTGGAGACTCCAGTTAAGGAGTATAAGACAAGTCAAATCAACAATATTATACACTAGATACCATAATTACTTAAATTAGTTGAGGTGAGGCTTAATTTTGATGTGAAAGGAACTCTTGTACACTATAAAAAGCTTTATCAACTAAATATCTTTTCAATTGTTTTTTAAATATTTCTATATTTTCAATACTCTTCAAAAACTGCGGTAGCTTATTGTAGAATTTCCTACCAATATAACTAGGTTTTTGTTTGAGTAAGCTACTATTGTGACTCACCAAGTGATAATCTCCTCGGCTTCTTGTATTATAATCATGTACATCAAGATTTTGGTTAATATAATTCGTTTTTACATATTATAAAGTACGGTAGCTTCATACACATATAAGCAGGGTACAGTTAGGAGACCAAGTCTCTTGAACAACGGCCTACATGAATCTTATCTATTTACTCTTTCTATACACCTAACCGCTTTCTTTTGGATCTTAAACACCCTATCAAGATTTTGTTTTGATGAATTACCCCATACTAAGATAGCATACCTAATATGTGACAGTAAGAGCCCATGGTAAGCTGTAAAAAGTAACTTTTTGTCATTCAATCTAGCAAGCTGTCGCAGGACAAATACCCCAGATGAAATTTTACAATATATTTTCTCAATGTATGGAGTCCAGGTCAATCGTCTATCCAACATAACTCCTAGAAATGCAATTTTTTCTTCCTGGTCTAATTGATTATCACGTTGATAAACACGTTTATAGCCCTATCTTCATTTAAATTATGTTTGTTTTTGAATTGAAGGTATTGGCATTTTTTACTATTTATAGTTAATTTCAACTGATTTAAAAATTTGACAATGGACTACACACCTATATGGGCACTTATTTCTAAATTATCTAGAATGGAAAAGCTGAAAATGAGTGATGTATCGTCTGCAAATAAGAGGGCTCTACCACTAATTAATTCTTTACGGAAAACGGTTGACATATAACAAAAAAAGCAATGGACCTAGTATTGATCCCTGAGGCACTCCAGCTTGCACCTCTAATTTATTAGATTTATTCTTTACTATACTATTACCAACTACCGTAGTTAGTTCTACACATTGTTTTCTCCCAATAAGATATGATTCAAACCATTTCAGTTCAACCCCATTTACACCTACATTTTGCAGTATTTCCAATAAAGTTCTATGATTAACACAATCAAATGCCTTTGACAGATCTAAGAAGATTGCAGTAGCTTTATCACCTGAATCTATTATATCTATTAGTTTTTCAACTAGAGAAACTATGGCTGTCTTTGTTGATCTCCCTTTCTGAAAGCCATGCTGTTCATCACAGATAAAGTTAGCTTCTTGAAGGTGCAGAAGTAACCTGCTATTTAGAACTACTCTTTCAAAACTTTTACTTATTACATTTAAAATACTAATGGGCCTATAGTTTTCTACCTTTTCTCTATCACCACTTTTGAAGATTGGCAAGATCTTCCCCTCTTTCAAATTATCTGGAAAAACACCTTGTTCTAATGAATGATTGATCAGATGAATCAAAGGGTCTAACAATAATTGATCTTTACATTCTTTCAGAATTTTACTGGATACCCCATCCATTTCTACAGTTTTTTTATTATTTAAACTATCAATGATATTTGACAACTCATCTTGGGATACTGGGTGGAATTTTAATTCGTTCTGAATCCCCTCAGTATTCCTCATGTCACTAATACCTGTATTAAGAGATTTTTGAAGATTCTTAGCAACCAGTTGATTCTTGGCTCAGTATATGATAAATTAGGGAAAGAATCGAAAAATAACGGTTTTTATGTAGCTTTTCGAACAAAACTTATTTTGAAGAGTTTTGTTTAGATATGGTAAAGATAAAATTTATATCTGGGATAAAAGTGGAGTTTATAAATTGAATTGCGGTGATTATTGTAATGCCTGCTATGTGGGTCAGACTGGTAGAAGTTTCAAATGTAAAATGAATGAACATATTAGGGATTGGAAAACCCAAAAAGGAGACTAAAATTTTTCAGAGCATCTCAATAATAATGGACACAAGTTCAAGGCTGAAGAAAATGTTGAATTTCCGAATTTATTGGCAAAGGTAAAGAATTGAACATTTTAGAAGCTAACTAGGTAAGTAAAAACGATTCCAGTACTAGTTTAAATGATCAAATTTTTTTAATCAATTCAATAGAACTAATCGTTCTGAATCCCTTCAAAATTCCTCATGTCACTAATACCTGTATTAAGAGATTTTTGAAGATTCTTTACAACCAGTTGATAATATTTGTTAGAGAAATTACAAATGTCTACACTATCATCAATATATTTGTCATTTTCGTTAATTATTCTGGGGACACTAGTATAAGCATCTACATGAGCTACTTGCCTATTTTTGTTTATTACATCCCACACTGCTGTGTTAAAGTACACACTATTATTCAAAATTTCAGCTGTTTTCTTACATTTCGCTCTTTTCACTTCTTTCGTATAGTTTTTCTTTAGAGCTTTGTAATTATCTTTACTTAACATATTTCTAGATAGTTTGAATTCATCATATGCATCTTTAACCCAATTTCTTTCTGCAAGGATATCATCAGTTATCCACTCTTCAATTTTGTCTTATTTGTTTTTTACAGGGACTTTTTTAACTGGACAACTCATAGTAATATGAAACCTTAAAATATTAATGAAACTATCATATTTGTTATTCAAACTATTGCTATTGTAAACCCTACTCCAGTTTTCTTGTAGCAGATTCTGCTTCAAACAATCGATATTCCCCTGTTCACATTGTTGAATTTCTTCCATTACTCTACTCTTTTTAATTGATTTATGACCTTGCAACCCCTTCTCTAAGATTTGATAGTCATGATCAGATAGTTCCGAGCCGCCTAATCTTGTTTTAGAGTAATCTATATTAGTAAGGATGTTATCAATTATTGTTTGTGATGTTCTTGTGACTCTGGTATATTCATGAACTTTTATTTCCAAGTTATTCATGTATATAATATCCCTTAAATCTTCTGTCATTTTATTCTGTGTTGCAAAGTCTGTATTGAAATCTCCCGCTACAATAACGTTTGTAAAACGAGTAGTAGTAATCTCTAAAAGCCTATTGAATAGTTCACAAAAATTGTTCCATTCCCCATTTGGTGAACCTGTAAATACCTAACACCGCTACTTCGAAATTATTGTCGATTTTTACTCTCAAACCAGTAACTTCTAAATCCATTTCCACAGCAAATTTCTCTACATATTCTAAATTAAATGTTTGCATATTCTTAGCATTTTTAGTGAAGATAGCTACTCCCCCACTTCGATGAGATGTCCTGCAATACGACGTTTTCAATGAATAGTTTGGAATATTAAGTTGTGACAATTCATCTTCTTTTAAACCATGCTCTGTGAAAATAGCTATATCAGGAGCCTCTTCTTTAAAAAAATACTTCGATTCTATCTATTTTGTTACGAATGTATTGAATATTCTGATGGAACACAGTGAGTACCGGTACTTCCCTATCATCCCTTATTACTTTATCGTTGCTTTTGCATATTGAAGTAGATTTACTTAATCTCTTAGAATCTTGAGAGCCTATCAGATTGCTACAAGAGTTCCTTCCACTAATGCTATCCTGATTTTTTGATCGATTAACGTCTTTTAATACAATTGAAGACATGAATTTATCATCTGAAACTAGTTTCCCTTCCCGGTTTTGAGCCACTTTACTAAAAAAGGTTCGTTAGATGATTGTTTAGGAGAATTATTGACAGTAGATTGCAAACGGCTTTCAATCAGCTCTGCCAGCCTATTACAAAATATTACTTTGCCAGATTGATTTAGATGTAGACCATGATTAGTGGAGTTTTGTTTTTTCAGCCTTTCATTTAGAAAACAAATCCCCAACTGCTTAGAATTCTTATTTTTTAGGCTGTTGATTGTATTATGAATTGATTTATTTGTTGACTTAATGGCTTCATTTAGCTCTGGCCTATCAAACCTATACTGAATTGTACTTATTACTACATTAGTTTTTTGGCTGAGTGGCACAATCTCTTTAATTTTTTCATTTATTTCAGGAAGATGTTTTAGATTAGGTTCATTTATATTGTTTGAGCCACCCAGTACTATTAGAAAATCGTTTTTACCAAAATCTTTAGTTTGTTCCTGTGCATGCTGACTTTACGATTGCGTTTATAAAAACGACTTGGTTTGAAAAAGCTCTGAACTTCATACTTATTTTTTAATCTTTTATTTAGTAGGTCACTACAGTCTCGTCCATGACTGGATGTCAAGAGCAGTACTCTACCTTTCCTATCGTTATTTGCCCTTACTTTATTTTTGGTTGCTGTTTGCAAAACCTGACTATACGTTTTTGTTTGACCATTTCTATTAATTTTTTCCCCATTTGATTTAGGTTCTACTTTTTTTGTATTGATCAGAGGTTCAGATCCTACATTAGCCAAGTTTATTTTTGATTTTAATATTTTGATTTCCTCTGACATAGACCTACATTGACTCGTGAGATTTAGTATTTCAGTTTTATGGTCTTCCTGCTGCAATTTTACAATAACTTCCAGAGATTTTATGTGATCCACCAACCCTATTCGTTCTTCCTCAGAATTTTTTAGTGATGTTTCTAATTTTGTTCTCAATTCGGTGTGATCACTCAATAGTTTAGCAACCTTTTCTTCTACATCTACAGTAGCTTTAAGAGCTGTTGGAGATTTTTTTGTTAATAATTGCTTAGATCGCGTAGCTACCTGAGTTTTAGTTGAACAATTAGATTTAGATGCCTTGTTTGGACTCATTTTCCTAGCTAAAAATTGTTTTCAATTGATTTTAGTTAAATGTTTAATTAATATTACTTAATTTATTACAATTGTCAACTTGAGACTATTTAATTATAAGAAAATTTATCAGTATTGGTACACCTAACCTCGAAAATAGAATTTGACTTTTTATTAAGATACTTTAAAGAAAAATAGACAAATTAATAATGGAGATTATTAAGATATTATAAATACTAATAATAATAAACAAAAATACTACTTATCCGTTCGAATTAATATTCTATTCTTAAAAATTCGCAGAGCCTGTTCTGAAAACGTATGCACAGCACACTGCTACCTCGATATCTCCTACTATGAATGGAACTGCCACTTGTTATGTCAATGCGATTCAAACAATGAATGAAACTGATGTTTACATAAGCGTTCGCTTGAAATAGGTTTTATCATGATCTAGAAAGATGGGGATGGTTCTATTGGTTTCTATCAAATTCTAAAATAAACAGATAGCATATTCTTCATTCTTACAGGCTACTTTAATTGCCAAGATAAGAATGCTCCACAAAGTTCTAAGTAAACATTCTAAAGGTGTCACAGATAAACTGCAAGGCAAAGAGAGTGCGGGGATAGTAAACACATGCTGCTTAATGGTAGCCGGAAGTTAACACAGACAGATAACACTTCTGTCTTCCTCCTAGCTTCCATAACAATATCATAATAAATTCATTCCACTATTTCTATGTATCATGAAGCCATCTGGCTTCTGTAATCCTTCTTTCAAGTAGCCCTTCCGACGTTTTTCCAAGCGGTTAATACCTTGTTATTCTCTCTATATCCTTGTATCAAAGTTGTCTTGAGTCTTAAATGTTTAGAGATTAACAAGTAGATTAAATCATTGTAATGATCTTGAAGCTTTTTTCATATTCAACTGCTTCATTTCAATATCTCCTTGGAGTATCATCTTATAAGAAATTCATGAATCCATATCAGCACAAATTGAAAATAGATGTCATCGAATTATCAACAACATGTTAATTATGACATAAATAACACATCGTTGTTTCTGAGTTAAGCTCCTGATGACAATGGAGAGCTTTTGCCATCCTTCATGACGTCTGTTCAGTCTCACCATCTCCAATCATTGAACTTCGACCGGAGACTGCATGACATATATCTGGAGGCCGTTGCATTGTACGAGGCTGGTGATTAATCAGCAAAACAATGCTCAAGTAAGCACCGATAGACACTGGGTGATGCTGCTACCGCCACCCATGGTAGAGATGTAGACACAGACATGTCACGGTGAAGACAGAAACGCGGCACCGAATTGGTCTGTTCAGCCGACCGCACTCTGAGGTTTATTATTCATGTTGTTTCGATTGTTGACTAAATCAACTTTCAGTCAAGCAGACGTATTTGAATGTATTATACAAGGACAACAAAGGCTACCCATTACCAGTGCACTGTGACACTGACCGAATGCTCATTTCATGGAGCAGCTAGGCCTATAGGTACTCTGAATTTGTATATGTATAATCAGCCGAAGCAAGAGTGCCTGTGCTTGGATTCATGAAAGTTTGTAGCCACAAGTAGAAATGTCATTGCTGGTAAAATTCATCTAATTTAAAATGTTAGTTTAATCTAGTGTTTCTGGACATTGAACGCTTCTTAAAAAAGTTTAATTCTCCACTGATAATGATCACTAAGATGCGTTACTTTCATACTTTTGCTACCTCCAATTTTATTAAATTACTGAAAAGTTGAAACACAAAAACTAAATTAATACTTACTTGAATTCGACAAAAGATCAGTTGTAAACTTCTGTTTCAAGACGCACACCGTAGTGTAATTATTATGTTTATAGGATGACAAATAATTGCGTCCATAATAGTGGTATAAAAACGCTTGTTTGAAATCTGGCATCTGGCTCATAGTTTTTCCAGAGGCTCTTAATAATTTGTTATCACTATTTTTATTCATTGAACAATTATAAATGCTATTGTTTCTTATATCCACTCAGAGAAAATGTAAATGTGAGAATACGGCAGAACTAAATTGGAAAGTGTTTTGTATTTTCCATGACTCAATTTAATATATTAATTTATTAAAGATAATTTTTTTCAAATTGAACAACATTATTCACAAACTCCAGAAACAATTAATTTGGACAACCCACACCTTTTGTATTCCAAAAGGATCTACATAAATAGTGATAAGAAAAAAGCAAATTTATCGTAATTTCATACGTTTTTTGAACATGAATGTGCCTTTTCATAAGGCCAACTGAAGCGACCTCTTTATGTAGGCCTAATTTAATTTAATAATTATCATTAACAATCATACTTGATTGGTCAATTATGTCAATATAGGTCTGGCATCTTAAAAATAATGAAAATCATATGAATTCTCCTTCAGAACTCCTATTAATGACTTTGGAGTCACCATCTATTTGGAGGACTGCTCAAGTTCATCTTGAAGTTAACAGTTAACATTCAGTTGAAGGCTCAATGATGGATGGGGATGAGTAATCGCTGGATCACCTACCATCTCATAGCTAGCATGAAATGTCAAACGAGCGTGTAGCAACAGCTTATTATTCACTGAACTGAGATTGAGATTTGAGATCTTTAAATATTATTCTCATAATCCCGTCCTTGGGGCTACAAGCGTTTTATGTGATGTTTCGCCCCTGTTTTTATCTCCACACCACGTATCAAACATATCAAAACACTTAGGAGCAGAGAGAACACAAAGTTCAAAAGTAGATTAATGCTAACAAGTCGCATTATTGAGTTAATCCAGACAACAAACTGCCAAACTGACAAGCCGCCAAATCGGATGCATAAGTAGTGACTTCTCGTTAAACCGTCAAACACAAACAAATGATTGTGTATTTGCAGCAACATTTTTGTCGCAGTCGTGTGTTTGAAAAATCAACATAAAAACAGTTCTGTTTTGCAGTTCAACAAGCCACCAATTTGTAGTGGTAAAACACTTACGGTATATAGGAGAAGAATCTCCACATACGACGCTGAATATCCACCCACATATGACATAAATACCATCCACATACCACACTTGTTATCTTATTGATCAAATCAAATGATTGTTTGATTAAGCTTGAACCTCTCCGTGTCAATTATTTATCCAGCTCTAGTATTTTGATCCATTGGTTGTTCAAGTACTATAATATTGGTAGTCTTTATTTACAAAGCCGAAGGTGCGTATAGTAGTAGGCTATAGATGCTGGGCTATAATAACGTTCTGCACATCATCTCATATCAAAACATCTATCAACAGTAACTGAAAAAACATAGTACTGCATTCTTGTCAATGAGTGAGAATAAACCTCAAGTTTATAATAACAATGATAAGATAATGCATTACGATTATCTACAGCCGTGATATCGATATTTAATTCAGTTCCCGCATTCTCGGATCTACAAACGAACCACTACTTTTAAAACGTTTTATCAAAGGAATGATTTGTTCATGAAAATGTGGGAACAACTTATGATTTACCTGTGTCCTATGAAACAATTATTGGCTCAACCGTGGTCCAATTGGAGACAACTAAGAAGAAGATCCCGTAGAATAATCACAGAAGTTTTATTCTACGGGAAAATGTCTCTATAACGAGAGATTGATTCAAATATAGTATAAGGACGAGAATATCCAGCAAATGTTCATATTTAGCATGAAAATACGCAATATTTTCAATTAGAGGTACATAGTGTACACTAATGTAGATTGCTATATTTCTTCCGATAATCCGGGATTTTGTATAATCAATCAGAGTGAACTCTGTGCCCAACATTAATAAGTAATTAGGGAGTCGAATGTTCTTCATAGCATAGCTATTCCAATTCCAAAAGTACTTTCAATATATTGGGGCGCGATTGATAAAATAAAAAAGGTGAAACTATTAGTCCTATAACCAAGAAACGCCCCCAGAGAAAGCAACTCATAACACCTCTTTAAACCTGGATTTTTATATAAATAACTATGTTCTGCTCTCAAGATTGGATATGAAAATTATTATTTCCAATTTCAAACAATAGTCTAATTATTAGATCTGCAATTCCTCGCCATCATTATGCTGATTACGAACCGCTGTGAATGTTTTGAGGCATTGGACTGTTGTGTCCCAAAGCTCGTTATGAGGTCACTTGGGAATAACAATGCACCAACTATCGGTAATTGGGGTGGCCCTCCCCCCATACCCACCTTCATAGCTCTCTCTACAATAAAACAATATCCAGAATCTCTCTTCTCCTTGATTGACCTCAGGGTCATAAACCTGAGGTAAAACAAGGAGGAGAGTGGAATCTCCTCATATACTCTAATCGAGAGTAAATCGTTACTCTCTTCCATCAACTCCCTGTCCCACTCTAAAACACTCTCTTACATACTGCATATTTATCTATATTTCAATCTTTCTTTCTTCATCATCAGTACCTCCAATTCTTCTCACAATAAATCTATCCTCTTAATCTATCAAACTATTTTCACGTCCCAGTGAATATATTGTAGTTAGAGTAGTAAGAGGAGAGGGTGAGAGGTGATGGGAGAGGGTGTGAGAAAGAAAGTGTGCGTATCAATATCATTGCTCTAACGTCTATTCTGATGAACTTCCTTCAGAATAGACATTAGAGAACAAAATTTTTCAGATAAGAAGAGGAAAACATTTGCCTCAAGTTTGTTAAGCGTTTGGCACCTCTAAGTTCACAGCGAATGGCCGGTCACCCAGGCTTGACATGATTACTTTACTGATTACATGATTACTGATTACTCACAGAAATACTTTTAGCTTTTTTCAAGTTCAGCTGCTTTTGTCGCTGCTAAGATCTAGTGATGCACAGACAGAGACTCTCATAGCACAGAGCCGATATATGCACTGTTAAGAAATGTATTCTAACTCTCTTTTTGTTCAGTTCCTCTTCCTCCTCAGTACCTACCTTCGCACAAAACGATTAATAATATATTTATAGGATGATCCCTGATTCGCTTTCCAAAAATGATGACAAGTGGCTATGTTACTTTTATTAATTTCGACACCCAAGCTTTTCCCGACCCAATGCACCAAAGAAGTTACATTTCCTTTTGGAGCCGCTGGCAGGACATGAATTTCGACCATATTTGCTGTGCAATACTGATCAGCAGTCTAGGGACAATGAAGCAGTTGCATTTTGTCTCTTCGGGCATTTATTTCCCTTAACAAGATCATCAATTTTATCAATATTACTGTCAAGCATCACTCTTTGTTTATTCATAGCTTCGCTTAACTCTTTAATTCTTCATGGATATTATCCATGGATGTGCCAACAGACTTTTCCAAATTCTTAAAATCATTTTTTATTTCATTTCGTGAGAAGAGTGAGTGAGATGAATAGAGCAATAGAGTTAGCTTGAATGGTAATAAGCATGTAGAGCAACACATGATTTTGAATTGGGTGAGATTGCTGGTGGGTGTGAGTGGGTGTAATAGAATTATTGGGGGGGGGGGGGGGGGGGTTAATGTGTAGTGGGAAATGATCGGTGATGGGGATGGTACAAATTTCATTAAGCGATGAGAGTCGTGTCGAATGCACCAGTGCTATCCTCTTGCATTCCTCAACTACCTTTAACAACCTGCAGACCCAGCTAAGAATCCCATTCACATTTGGCAAGCAATAACAATATCAATTAGATTCATGAAAGTTTTCAATTATAAACACATATTCTCTCTTTGTCACTCACTTCGAGAAGAGATCCGTTTGATTAAGTCCCTGTGATTGCATCCAAAACCCCACCGGCATGCAATTAGTTGCTCACATGAGGTTCCTGTTTCATTAGTTTCCGAATCGGTTGACTGTTGGATTTGGTTGATTTGTGGTACATGAATTTGAGCTTGAATTGATTACTTGAGTTTCAACAGGTGTTATGCTTTCAATGTTTGTTGTTAACATGATTATGTTTAGTCTTGATAAATATGCTATGATCGTTGTAGCTTCCCATCACCATTTCCGTCCCTCTAAATCTCACTACCAAGTAATCAAGAACCAAGTTTGAAAAACAGTGTGATCGCGCTAAAACCTCGACTGGAACTTTGTTACTTTGAAAACTGGTGAAACAGATCACTTAGGCCGAGTACATACCAAAAGCAGCTGGTGATATCAACGCATATCACCCATATACAGGGGTGGATTCAGCAGCAGATTTTCGGGGGGGGGGAATCAGATATTCATATAGAATACTCAGGTAGTGGGGTATGGTTTCCAGGGAAGGGGGTTGGTCCGGGGTGTTTGAAAATGAAGCATAAAATCGTGAATTTAAGGGTATTTTCAATTGAAATGAAACCCACTATCCAAATTTAATTGTTCACCTATTGCCTGCAATGATATAATTATAATTATTTTACTACAAATTTTAATAAACCTTTTAATGTGTATCGTTACATGACAGTGGTATAGCTACAGGGTCAGTCTAGGGGGGGGGGGGGTGCTGCCTAGAGGGTTAGGCTCTCGGTACAACAATTACAATAGTTTTTTGTAATTTGGAGTTTTGGAGTAGTAGACTTCTAACGATAAATTGAAGCAATATACATGGATATTTATTTCAGAACAGGGTTTCGGGGAACTCCCCGAGAAAAATTTTGAAAAATTAACACTCTAAAACTACATGTCAAGTGATTCTAGGCATTAATTTTTCTAACTTAACACTTCAACCCACGTTATGTGTCAAAGTAAATGTTGTCTAGTTCTTGTGTTACTGTCAATGGGAGAACTGGGACCTTACTTGAAACTTCCACTTCTATATTTGATCCCTCAGTGCTCCAGATTGGGGCAATGTACAGTACCGTAGGCTACTCGAAAATTTATTTCAAAATAATTGAGGGGTAGTCCTTGAAAACTTGTTTAAAATAAAACTCCTACAAAACCACATTTCTAGCGATTCCGGACATCTTTGACCCTTGCCAAAAATTGTCTCACAATGGCCTGCTAAAATTCCAAATTTTCTTTTGGCTCGTGGGGGTGGATAACCTCCTGATTTCCCCCCCCCCCATAGTTATGCCACTGACACAAGCTGTTAATGAAAAATGGAATTAACAAGAAAAACTACATACATTATTCGCGATTGAAAAACTATTCTGTAATCAGCCAAAATCTCCCAACAATTTTTTGAGGATCCAGGATCTAGGCTCTAGAGTGATTATCTGAGTGAATGTAAAGTAGTGCTAATAAAACAAGTCTGCTTATTCTGCCATAGTAGTCCTCAGCCATGTATTGATAAGCTACATAATCCAGAAAATCTCTTCAGAACTGGCATCATTTTCAGACCAAGTACTGAAGTAAACAATATGTGCAATATAAAAATAATTGTTGGTTAGGCATTGCTGTCTCATTTTCCTCGCTTGTCAACAACTTTTGAAAACTCTCCTTCATTTTCTTCTACTTTTAATTTTCACCCTTTTTCGTCTTCTTCCATTTTCATCTCTCCTCCTACTATTTTCTATTGTCATCTCTTTTCCACTTCATCACGTTTTTCTATCATTTCCATTCGTTCCTATTTTCTCATTCTTCTTCTTCTCTTCTCTCTCTTCTCCTTCCTCTTCTCTTTCTTCTTCTTCTCCGTTTGGGGGGGGGGGAGTTTCCCCTTTCTCCCCCCCGTGGATCCGCCACTGTCCATATAATGGCAGCAACGTACACAGAAGCCAGTGAACTATTACAGATTTAAACTCATCTGCCACAGCTTGCCAAGCTTTGTCTGTCACCACCCTGTTACTGTATGACTTTTATGGTCATATAAAAAATTAAACTGTTCAATGAACTGTGCAAATTTAATATTTTCTTGTTGTTCAGCAGCCATATTTACGTACGGACTGCACTTCACAAGAGCAACTGCGCAACTGGCGACTCGAGTTTACAGCATGTCGTGACTTGAGTTGCCTGCGTTGCTCAGTCAAGTGACCGTTGAATCACCGTCGCATCACAGTCGCTTTGGTATACACAGGCCCATTAAACTGCAATACCTGTTATACATAGGCAACTAAAGTTGCCGTTGCGTTGTCGTTGCGTTGCTATCACCGGTTGCTTTTGGTATGTACTCGGCCTTGGAAGAACAAATTTGATAAAGTGATCCTCCAATGATAGTGTATTCCAAATATATACAACTGCTTAACTCCCAAGTGCACAGTCCACACTATTACAATCGCTATCACCGCACTATCTTCAACTGCAATTGAAATTACGGTTTTGGATGTGTTTGACCCATTTTGGGGTTTTGGGTTCTGTTCATCATTGACGTAAAGCTAAGAGTGGTCTAAAGAGGGAGTGGTCATAACCACTCAAATCAAAACTTTACTGCTGATTAAGTAGCAAGGAGGGATGGAGGGGGAAATCGTGCAAAACCACTCTCACATACAGCAGGAACTAGGATCATTGACATGATCGTAGAACAATCGCTCATGGGAAGGTCCATGACTAATCTTTTTGTGCGCTATGTAGAATTATTACATCAGTATTGTGTGTTTGTGAAATAACTCAGCTTTGATTGCACTGCTTTTCTTGATGTGATGTTATGCACACTAATTTATTTAGTGCAGATTCGCAGTACAGCAGTGCGGTGATCAACACGAACGTGATTGTGTCGCAGACGGGCGAAGTGGTGTGGCTGTCGCATGGCATCTATCGCTCCTCCTGCGACATTGACGTCGAGTACTTTCCTTTTGATGTTCAAAGCTGCAACATGAAGTGGGCCTCTTGGACCTACGATGGTTATCAGGTTAGTGAATCCCCAATCTCAATTTAAATCTATTACAAAAAAAAACCGAGACCATTCAGTCATGACAGTTCACCACCATGTGTGACAAAATGAACTAAAATGTCTAATATTAGGTAGCCTAATAATTTAAAAGATATTTTGTTAAGATTTGGACTAGTAACTCTGTGAAAAGAAGACCTCATTCCCAATAATATTGGTGCTTGCACTGCACAGAGGAACAAACTCAATGTACTTAATCACCATCGCGAAAATAAAAACAATCACCAAACCCAACCTATGATTCAATTTGCGTAGTCTATTGCATGTCTGTTTTCCAAAAAAGTCACTCTGTATCACGTTGCCAAGTCTACGCTTTTATTTTCATCCAACCTGTACTTTCGTTATTTCAGACAGCTGACTGCTCAAATCAGATCAGATTTTACATGTCTGATGAATGAATTTAAAGAACAATATAATTCAAATTTGTATAATTGACCGATCGCAGGGAGGTCTCTTTTTCAAGTCAACCACTTTGCATTTGTCTGTGTCTGTCTGTTCGTAATGCATTCATGGCTAAACGTATGTAGGTCTAATGTATCAAATTCAATGAAATTTTGCATGGATAAAATTCAAGGAATGCCCAGCGATGTTCGTGTAAGGTTTTTTCAAACCCATCTTTTTAGGGAGCCCAATTTACCTCCGATTATTGAAGTCTGATTTGGGTGCGGATGGTCTTAAATATAAATTTAGCCAATTTAAGAGTGGGTTTAATCTTTGACAAAAATTTGATAAACCCAACAAGAATGTTGAGATTTTTAAATTTTTTCTGTTCTTATTTTACTTTGTAGGGTTTTCTGAACTGAATGTAATGGTACATTCTAGACTTTTGATAAATTGAGAATTTGCTGGTGGGGGTGGAAAAAATTGACTTTTTTAAAAAACTCATTTTGTGTATAATTTCTGATTATTTGTTAAAAAATGGAAGATAGCTCTACAATAAGAAGGTTGACACTGGACTGCTCTTTGATTTTTTTGTGGGGGGGGGGAATAAAAAAAATCAAATATTGAGATAGTTGGGGAATTTTTCTTCTCAACAGATACTCAAGAGACGTCCATTAAAAATTTGCAATAGTATATTTCGCACCTAGGGCCGAAAATGTGTGTTTGCCGGCTCGAGATCGCGGTTTTCAAGTTTGAGACGGAGTCGAGAACTTGAAGCGTTTGAGAGCCGGCAAAACATTTTTGCCTGCGTTGCGAACGCTATTTTTCGCCACACCACAAGAAAAAATAACAAAGCAACAATGAAAATTTTGAAAGCGAAATTTTAAGGCTATGGTACTAGCAAGAATACAAAACATCACCTTTTTATCCAACCTACAGAGCTCTGGGTGGGCATTTTGTCAACTACTACAACTGTTCACCGAAAGGTTACTTGGTTAGGTTTTTTGTTGTTATTCCTGTTCCTGATTCGAAACCTGCATAAAACAACCAAAAACCTAACCAACTAACCTTTCTATGCCAACAGTAATCTTTACTAGCAAGAATACAAAACATCACCTTTTTATCCAACCTACAGAGCTCTGGGTGGGCATTTTGTCAACTACTACAACTGTTCACCGAAAGGTTACTTGGTTAGGGTTTTTGTTGTTATTCATGTTCCTGATTCGAAACCTGCATAAAACAACCAAAAACTTAACCAACTAACCTTTCTATACCAACAGTTGCAGTAGTTGACAAAATTCCTAAAAACAAAAAACCTAACCAACTAACCTTTTGGTGAGAGGTTACCAACAGTTGTAGTAGTTGACAAAATTCCCACCCAGAGCTCTGTAGGTTGAATAAAAAGGTTCTATTGTTTGATATCAAAACTACAAAATAATACATATTAAGTTATAAAAAGTGATCATTTTTGACATTTTAAATACTATGTACTTATTAAATTATAAAAAAAAAACATTTATTGATGGTTTAAATCTTTTTGTTTTACATAAAAGTTGGAAGGATTCATTTTTACAATCGTGACTGCTGTATCCAGAGACGATCAGCTGTCATTCAAGGTCATTTTCTTTTCCGCCCCAGGGCGGTAAACGTTTACAGACCTCGTCGGAAACCGAGCACTTTCGGCCTCCATATGACGCACGAAAAACAGCTCATTACGTCCTAGTGTGGCAAAAAAATAATTCCCTTTTATTGATGGATAATTTTTTTCTTGTGATTGAAGGTACCTTCAAGAGTTATCAAGAGCTTCCAAATATACATAGTTATAAATGCATAATAAGGGGTAAATTCTAGATGGTTTGAAAAATTGTAGTATTTTCAAATATTTTGCAGTTTCTATCATCAATTGAAAACCAAGCAATGAAAATTCAATTTTTGGATTTCTTGTTCCATAATGATATGCTATTAACCGTTGTTACTATTAACCTTATCGTTGTAAATTTAACGACTTGCAGTCAGTTTTATATTGTGAATATCTACAAGTCATTAAATTTACAACAGAAAGTTAATGAAAGTTATTGAGTCGAAAGTGTTCAACCTTTTTCAAAAATCATCCTCTGTTGAGTGAGTAGTGCTGGGCGAGTGAAGTATATTGTTCAAAGAACTATTGATTATCATTCACTTAGTAATCACTTGTTATTATACTGAATTAAAATATCAAAAATGGTTTGTTCCTCTCAAAAAAATATGTTAATATTATGGATGATAACTTGATCCATATGAAGGCTCAATTAAGATTAATAAGAGAGCCCGAGGGCTATCTTATATCTGATTCCAATTTCATATGATAGAGAAGTGCATTTTAAAAATCATATGTTTTCATTTAAAAGAAGGCCCAAATGCGTTTCTTTTTTCCCTTACAAATATCCAATTAATGGAAGCTTATTTCGAAACTGTTTACACAGAAATCGCTGGGCATTTTTTAGAGGAAGATCCATATGCTAAATTTCATATAGAATTTGGTCCACACGTTTAGCTGGGAGTGTATTAGGCGGCGTTCACACCGGCACGATATGCGGTATGCGATATATCTCAGTGAAAATATCGTTAAGATATATCGCAAGGATGGTTCATACTGCAGTCGATGAATCGGCGCCACCTCTGGCGATGAGATAAACGATGAGATAATGACGAATTTATAATTCTTTGATAATTCAACTGGGAAAGTCTGAGCTATTTCTTGTATCAGATTAAAAAAAATATTCACATTTTGAATTTGTAATACAGTATAACAATTTGATTCCAGATGCAATGACGAGATTTGACTAAATTAATAAAATGAAATACAGCCTTGTCTTCTCTTCCCGACATGTTGACTATTCGAAGTCAATATGCAACTAATCGTAAAGCATGTACCGATAGCATGAAGGAGAGAGGAGAAAGAATATTGGAGTACTATATTGTAGGCTCGGTATGTCCGTATGACGAAATGTCTGTTTACTTAACAAATTCCTTCCTAGTATCGTATGCAACTAACCGCAAAGACCGATAGCATGCAGCACTTGGTGCGATTCAAATTGGGATTTTTCAGACGACGTTTTGCAAGATTGCTGCCCGATAAAGTTTATTGAGGGGGCGGGGATTCATTACTTGACTTTTTAAAGAGTATTAGTATTAGAGTAGCTATGAGGAAACAAAATGTGTCCATCATGAGTATTTTTTGTACAATGTTTCAGGAGTTCAAAATGATTCTGCCAGACTGCTTAAGCAAATTCTCATGAGGGTAAAAAAATTAGAATCAATGTAGGTCCGGAACGCTTTGTTACAGAAATAAAGAGGGCGAAAGATTACAGCTATTCCAGCATCCATTCAGAAATGACTAAG
This sequence comes from Conomelus anceps, assembly GCA_948455865.1. Lineage (NCBI taxonomy): Eukaryota > Metazoa > Arthropoda > Insecta > Hemiptera > Delphacidae > Conomelus > Conomelus anceps. The sequence continues at coordinate 35,594,581 of OX418219.1, read as the reverse complement.
GTCTTCATATAGATGGTGTGAATTAAATTGAATCAATGTAAAATTATCTGAAACGTGCTACATCTACCATTATAAATTTTTATGTCTACATCATTCTGAGACTTTTGCGTTGGTAATAAAAAGAACGTAAAATTCCAGTCCTAAAGCGAAACGAAACCATTGAATTGTTGGGGTATTTTACAAAAACTCACAAAATGATCATAAAAACACGTTATTTTACTGTCTATTTTACGGCCTAGTGGTTAACCAATTCAATTGCCAACGAACCAAGAATTTTGTTCAATTTCTCCTTCAAAACTTGCCAAATCATTTTTTGAAATGAAATATGAATGTACTCAGTAGTCAAGAACGGTCCCAAAGTTTATAGAGTTTTATTGAATCAAATAAATACTGATATTGCACATATGCTTTCCACTTGCTATTCTTCTGTCTTTTTATCAAATTTAAATTATGGTTTTGTAAGTTCTGGGTGCTTTATTCACAATTAATAGCCAAGCTCATACATTTCAATATTAAAAATGCCTTCTTTTGGCCTTTTTTGTGTATTTCATAGGATTACTCAATAATCACGGTAGTTAATGTTTCATTTGGGTTTTCAGTTTATTTCTCATCAAATGTATTCAATTTACCACCTAAATGAGCGCTCTAGAAGCCTAGAGTTTTCGGAATGAGTACTAATTTATTGATCTCTTATTGAAAAAGATAGCTTCACTCTTCTGCTATATTTATTTCTGTATTGAAGCGTTTTCGAAGGAATAAGCTTATGCAATCTTATTGAAATTTTTTCGCAAAAACCTGTAAACCTTTTTTAGGAAATTGTTAGCCGCGAGACGTAACAGGTACCGTACCTGTTCAGTCACATAAGGCAAGCTGCAAATTCCTAGGGTAAGGGTGACTGAATGGATCAGCCACCAAAAAAAGGGTTCTAAGCTATAAAATCACTTGCCGATGATTCGGAACTCACCAAAAACTGTGGGCCCACGCACAGGTCTCAGAATTATCTCGGCTCCACCTTTCGAAAGGAATCACATTATTACCGTTAAATGTATTACATGTTTAGGAGGTTCTAGAGGCTAGAGGTCCTGTACTTATTGGTTAAATGAATGCCATATTGATATGAGTGAAACGAATTATTTTTATTATCTTTACCTAGTCAAATTTAATTCTGCAAGGCTACAAACTCTATTTCAACCTATGGTAGTCACTCATAGTATTCCTGTTAATAGTATAACGATATAGTTAATTGTCATCCGATTTAAACAAGTTTTAAATGTACAGCCTAGAGTCCATATTACACAGTCAATTCGCTTGAAAATTATCAACATTTTGATAAGGATTTGATAAGGATTTCAGGACCTGAGGGCAAGGCTTGAGCCCCAAAACCCCCCATGTCAAGCCTCTTGTTATGAACATTATTCTACTTAAAAAGTGTGAATAAATGACATGTACCAACACTAATCAGCCTGCAGCACATACTCTCTATAATATAGAGAAAATTTTCAAGAAAATTTACTATATTATAGTAAATTTTCTTGAAAATTATTAACAATTTTTCAAGGAACTCGGGCTCTTGGGGGGGCCCCCTAAGCGCCCCCTGGGTGCGCCACTGCAAATGTATATTGAATTATCTAATTTTGATCTTGTGAAAGTTTTTGTGACAATGAATTTGTTTTTAAAAATCGATCAACGTTGTCGCGTGACTTAACTTATATGATTAATGCAAAGCTTGGTGTTTAATTATTTAATAACGGTAGTCTCTTGAAAAACTGTAGTTGTACTTTCTCCAACAGATCTAAATAGCTGAGTCCCCAAATTTCAGAGCCGCATAGCACAGCGGGCAGCACAGCAGCCCCGTATAATTTTATTATTCCTCCGATTTCGCTTTACCAAGAATTTCTACGGTACAAGTGCCCACGCTCTTTACCTTGTACAACTCTATCTTACAGAAAGGTCAAAAACGACTAACCAAAACTAAATCTTCATATTTATTAGTGATTTCTATTAACTCACCTTCGTAATTGAAGTGTAAATTCCTTCTTTCTCTGCCTTTATGAATGGAAGAATTCTAATTTTACTTGTGTAACGGGACTGGGGCTAATATTTGGTAGCGTGCCCTTCCTGTCCCGACATATAATAATGATAATATCAGTAGGCCAAGGTCCCGTCTGGACCAGCGTCAGAGATCGACCCCAGACCTGCCTATACGATCCTGGAGGAGGCCCTCTGAATTTGGACAGATTACTGAGGGTAATCGCTGCCCGTACAAACTCGTACTAGAAGAGGCACAATCTCCTCCAAGTATCGCAGACCACGGCAGACCTGTTCGATACCCCTCTTAATCTAACGTACCTTAACTATTAAGAGAATGGGCGACTGGAGTTATGACACAGCGTTTTAAAACTACTAGTTGTTTCAATGGATCAATACGAAGAATAACGGTCAATCAATAAGACAACGACAACTGACAACTTGACAAAAATAGCCCAAATTAGCAAATTAATTCAAAACACTATGATTAATTAAAAGAACTACATAAAATCAATATTAAAGTAATCGAGGTTAAGCTCAACAAAATTAAATAAATCAACAAATTACGTTCAATTCTTCAAATACTTAAACGGGTCTCATCACAATTAACTCTAACTCTACACAAAGATTAAATCAATAATAATTCATGTAATAATTATGAGCTAATTATAGGCTATTGTGCTTCTATAATAATTTTTCATCATTGCACATCGCTGTACAATCCAGAAAAACATATAGCCTACAATAGTTTTGGATTTAGACAAAGAAAATAGGGAACTTGTGCTTGCTTGTACAGAATGATTCATCATGAATACTTGTCCTACTTGTCTAGCCTGTGTACCGAGCTTTAGACTTCTCCATTCCGGGGGTCTGGTCCACTCAAAATTCCTTGAATGGTAAATGAAATAAATTCACTTGAAAACACTACCAATTCATATCAAGAACTTATTTTTGAGTAGTGGATGGTTCTATGATTGCTAATGTGCTCTACCCAACGATTTCTATAGAGCTACATAAATATTCATGTATAGAAATCGTTGGGTCTTCCTATCAATAGAAGATAAGTCACGTAATACTCGTGACAGCGGTTTAAACGGTGACCGTTTGACTGTTTTCAACTTTTCCAGCTGCTCTGATATTGTTTACAGCCATTTACCTTTGTAGCTGAGACTGTAGGTTCTCTCATCTTTCATCAAAATCAATCACATTACACACGCAAAAGTTTTAAACTTTTGTGGATACTATCCTCCGCAAAAAAACTGCTAAAAATCATTTTTTGAGAGTTCATTTCCCAAAACTTTTCCCCCCCCCCATCCCTCTCCTACTGATTGCAGTGGATACAGCGAACTCCATAACTCGAATTTGAATTTCACAAAAATGGAGTACATGTCCATAAAAAAAACTGGACAAAATTTGCGACATTTTCCTGTTATGACATGATATAGATATTCTTTACGGCAATTATAGTGAAAACATAATTTCCAATGTCTATTGATTTTGAAATCAAATGATTTATGTACGTACAGCTTCCATAATTCGTGAAAGTTTTTGAGAAGAAAACCCTGCATGTTCAAAAATAATTAAAAATGAGACTTGATAGAAATATTCCTGCAGTATGGATAGATTAATAAAAAATGAAGAGCATGAATTAGGAATTATGAAATCAATAAGAAATATTTCTTTATGTAGAGTTTATCCAAAGCTACTCGTATTTGAAAAATCGATTTGAATTTATGATTTTCAGTTAGAGCTGAAATCAAAGTAATTCAATTCTGACATATGATATAGAATAAAATGCCTCTAGCTGACTCTAACCAAAGGCAGGCTCAACGGAGCCTTTCCCTTAATTGTAAGTTATTATAACATGAATAGTTATTCTTATTGTAAGTTATTGAAAGTATTTGCAGTACATTTATCCAGTGTATAGGATAGTAATTATCCACGGCATTGTATATTTCTTTTATAAATTAAGCTAAATATAACTGTAGGCCTATATTGAAAACGTTGTATACTGTACATCAAAATGAAACTATGTAAATATAGCACTATAGCAATTAATAAAATTGAAAGAATAACAGTGAATAACTGTAGAAGAAAAACTGAATCGTTAAACAACTTGAAAGGAACTAAGTGCTTAGTTTCATTTATCCAACTTGTAAACTCTGCTCCTAATTCAAAGAGAAGAAGGTTCACCTTATAGAGATAAAAGTTTGAAATATAAACTCAAGATAAGATCTCTATCTACAACTTTCCCACTTTTAAAACTTTCCATGAAAATGGGAAAAATTCTCTATTAGAGTTTGTTTTCAGTTCACATTTCAAAATTTTTGAAACATTTTAAAAGCTGAACGACTGCTTCAAATTGATGTTTTTTTGCATTGTTGGGATCACGTAATACCATTTGTCAAGTGGACAAAATTTTTTTTTTTGTTGGCATTCAGATAGTGAAATGGCATTGTGAAACGATATGCCATGGAATAATTAGGACGGGTGATTACAGCTGGGGCTCTATTTTAGTCGGTAGCTGACTGTACCGGCCTGGCTACTATGGAACCTAGTCGTTATGAATTATAGAGGAAGTGAGACACTAGTCGATATGAATACTAGACGATCTGAGACGATCAGCGCATGATACTTCCAGCCGTCTCACATACTCCAGATTCGTTCTAAAATAGCACCTAGACGATCTGAAATCTAGACGATGTGAGACACTCCCGTCTAGAGTACAGATTACTTGATTGTTTGATCGCTCGGCAGCTCTCCATCTCGATTTGTCCAGTCCTATAGTTTGAGATCTATTTTAACAGTCCAACTACACCCAGTGATAGGAGAGGGAATTTTCAAATAATCAAAAATTTATTAATTTTTGTGCCTCCTGTGGGACCATTTTTAAAATTTACTTGAAACTTATCTTGTCTCAAAAGAACCTGGATGCCAAACTTTCATAGCTTCTGCTAAGTGTTTCTTGAGAAACGGTGCAAAAGGTCAAAAAATCGTTTATTTTGGGCCCAAGCGCCAAAAACGCTGAAACTAAAAATTATCACTACAAGGAAGTCAAATAGCCAGAAGAAAAGAAACAGAAAACTCGAATCCAGATTCAATATCCTGTAAAATGGTTGACGAAAAAAATTTCCATTCTATAGATGGCATTCAATAATTGAATTACCTACTGATCGCCTATCCAAAAATGTTGTTATATTGCTGTTAAATATCTTAGTTGAATAGGAGGATGGTTAACAATGTCAACATCAATTCAAAACTAGTCTCAGTGAACTCGATTAAGGGCAGCTCCAGAAGTAGAACATTGGTACATTGCTGGAAGAGGCAAGGGTGAAACTATAAGGGGGTCCCTGGTAGATAGAATCCATAATGTGAGTTGAAATAGAAGGGTTTATGTTTTGAAACGCTCAAAATGTGGTTCTAGAGAAGTTATTTTAAATTTTTTCTCCGGGGGGAGGAAAACAGTAGTCCTAAGTTTCTATATTTTGACAGTAAAACTTCCTTCGCTGGTTGACTTTCCTTGTTAGATTCCCTGAGCGTCCTGTTATGCTTTATGCATTGAACACTATGAAAATCTATGGATTTCCTTTACATTTCAAGAAAGTCAAATACTGTGTAGTAAGGTCGCCACTCAGTAAACATAGAAAAGAGCCCGCGGAGTGTGAGAGGCACCTGTAGGGTGTAGGCAATTTGGGGCGATGTAGGCCCTTTAAATTATTTTTCGGCTAGGTACCAGAATGCTTACCGACGCCACTGACCGCCTCTGTAGACAATTCAATATTGAAAATATTGGTGTTCATTAGTCAACTAGCGTATTTTTATGAACTCTTCAATAGCTATTATTCGACCCATAGAATTTCAAGCTAATTCACATACTAGGGTGTCTAACTTAGGCCTACTCTTCAAACTTGATGATCTCAAATCAAATAGGTATATAATGAAGTAGCATCCATTTTGTTATTTGTATCCTAGTGTTATCCATATTTAGTCGTTTTTGCGGTTGCCGCCATGCTTGCCTCACCCACCTGTTCACATATATAACTCAAGAAACCTTAACATAGATTTTTAAGTCTTCGGTTCAAAGAAGATTGAATAAGGAATCTGTTTTAGAATAGCTACATTTATTTTTTGTTGTTTGTCATTGGCAGTTGGACCTGGTGAAACAGACGGAACATGGCGATGTGAGCAATTACCAGGCTAACGGAGAATTCGATCTGGTGAGCTTTGAGCCTACAAAGCACGTTGAGTACTACTCGTGTTGTCCGGAGCCCTATCCGGACATAACCTACGTCATCAAAATCAGAAGAAGACCAATGTTCTACGTATTCAACCTCATACTCCCTTGTATACTCATCAATTGCATAGGTATGTATGTGTACATTCTACCAATACTACTCACTTATTCAACGATTAAGACTAATGTAATGACATAAGCAGCATAGTTTTAGACTAAATCATTATTAGATAAAATTTAAATTATAACTCAATTATTCAATTGAATTAACTAATTGATCTATTCAGAGAAAATTATTGTTAACGTGAATATTTTCTAAAATCGACTTCTCAGAAGGTATTTTTCCATGAAGAGTTTATGCTAATAGATTAATGTTAACTAATATTTCGTACACAAGTACACATAAATTATTATTTATTCATCCGATTCATGTGAACTTATTAACGTAGCATAGTTCGAGATGAATTATTATTAATTTGTGGATGAACGAGTGATTTGGAAGAATAGAAAAGACCGGATATAGAGCAGCAAAATATTCAAATGATTTTAAAGCTTCAATACAGATGCAATTCATGTAATTACAACTACATTATTTCTCAATACATTCTGTTGAATGAGAGTTATTGGGTCACTAGTGTTTTCTTACTTTTTTATGATTGAACTCAAATCCTAATGTTTGGTATCATTACTCACTTATTTAACATCTTTTTGCAATACCCTGCACATCATGAAATTATAAATTCAAGGGAAACCTTGAAATTCGATTCCAATTTCATGTGATGAAAATGCTCATTTGTTCTTATATATCGATGAAACAGACAAGCTATAAACAGTCATTACTCTCTGATCAATAAACAATGGTTTGCAACGTTATAATTATGACGTAATTTGTTTCAGCATTGCTGGTGTTTTACGTGCCTTCCGAATCCGGGGAAAAGGTGACATTGGGCATAAGCGCACTACTGTCAATGACTGTCTTCCTGATGACAATTAGAGAAACTCTGCCTCCGACCGAGAAAACACCGCTCATTAGTAAGATATTGATTACGTTATGAACCTTAACTTTTTTATATGTATTGCAATTGTAATCAAGAACTCAAAGAGCCTGAATTTTGCTGTACATTGTACAAGTAGCGTAAGCCTGGATTTTGAAATGGAGGGGGTTATCGGAGATTTTGGGGCCCTTCTTGGGAGTCTATGAGGTACGGAATGGGACAACTCGCCGCCATACCAATTCGCCGCGAAAACAAAAATTAACACTCCAGTAGGCGCACTCGTCTCCGTGTCATGAGTGGGCATATATTTACACCATTTTTGTGCGTTGAGGCCTTCAAATTTTCCATCTAATTCAATAAAATAAAAGAGCTTCAGAATGCTTCGAATCCCTTCAAAGTCCATCAAATTGCTTCAAATCTTGTCCAAGATTTATTCGATGTGATTATTTGATGAAAAAATGTATTGTGTACAAATGCCTTTATTCATCAATTTTGTCCAATTAAACTATTGTTTCGGCTTGTTTAGGTTGAAGTAATTATAACAAACATGTTTCAATGTACAATGTAACATGCATTATGTTACAAGATGTTACAACATGTATTATATTTAATTGGAAAAATATATGGGACTGATTTTGCTGATCTGAGAGGGATCACTGTTGGGCTGGGTTCACACGTGCTACAATCGCACGACTGTAGCTAGAGCAATTAGTAGCCAGAGCAATTATTATTGTAACGGGTAACACCCTTGCCAAAGCAATATTATGAATCGCAGAGCTGACGCTCACTTTTTTCCTAATACAGATACAAAAAACATAAAAATTTCAGATATTAAAATGTTTTAAGGTCCCATGCTACTGTACTACTTAGTAATCACTACTTACTACTTAGTACTCCTTAATCCAAACCAACATGAATTTTTCTCCTATCACTTAAATTAACATTTTTATGCTATCAAATTGCATGATTTCTTGCATACCTGCAATACTAGTTTTGCATTGTTTAATAATAATAATAATTATTATTATTGTTTAATATTTTCAACGAATCAAGAACCTTCATTGAAATTGATGATTTTGCAAAATCTTTCTCCAACGATCTTTGAAAATAAAAGAGCAGTACGATTTCTAACTCCCATTCTCCTTAAATCGGCACTCATAAAAATTGCTAAACAAGTAGTTTTATTAGAGTTTTGTAACTGAACTTAAACTTGCAATATCTGACTCTAAGTCAGTGTACAATTGTAACCATTAAGCCATTCAGAATTCTTTGATCTTTTGCTTCTTGATGACTAGGGCATGGTCATGCCAATGTACCTGAATTTCCTGGAATACCCGTATTGGTGGAAATTTATTACGATCTATAATCATAGGCTTCAGTTTGGAGGTGGATGAACTTTGATACCTTGCTGCAAATGTTTTGAATGCCAAAACTGCATCATTAAACAAGATATTCTACAACAAAGTTATATCAAATTGACCGTCAGTTTATGCAGATTACGACTGTATAAGACACTTGAATATTTGATAGAACATTTAGGTCGATCTATGTATTATAGACTATAATATACCGATAAATAAATTATATAATATATTGTATAATATATAATATATTGTATAATATATATATATATATATATATATATATATATATATATATATATATATATTCTATCAGCGGAGAGCGGTGAAACCGCATGGCTTGAAAATGACGTATCACATTCCAAAACTCGGAGTACAACCCACTAATAATAAGCACTCTTTAAAACTCCTAAGAGATTAAAACTCCATAAAATCAATTCCGAATAAGGTACTAAAAAACATCATTTCGCGTCACATCTCAACAAACTTTATACCACCGGTAGCTTGTCTCATTCCAATACCATATTTATTCATTGTAAATCAATTATAGTCTCCTTGTTTAATTAAATATTTCTATGAAAAAGGACACACTTCGATCGTCCGCCATTTTCCATAAGATTATCTTTGAAAATTGTTGATGCCGTCATTATTTATTTCCCAAAAAAACTTTCAAAATTATGTATCATACTATGGGTGTTTTCATTAAAATCGTTTAAAATGCAACACCCAGACCACTCTCTAAGAAGGGGTTGAAACTTATTTGTGCATCAGATTAGTTGATAAATACTGGACGTTGAAAAATTTCATCTCTGACAGAATCTCATTTATTGAGGGGTTTCAAGTTTCATGGATCACTTGTTATAATGGCAACTCAAATGCAGTGCAAAAAAAATTCTATAAAAATATTAATACGATTCATGCTAGAGAAGAACTCGAGTTCCTACATATTCACAAAAATGAGCAGAGTACCATAAGTTTTTTTGTTTTTAATTTAAAATTCAAAATCATATCTTTTTTATTGCTAGCTGAGTTAAAGATGCAGATGACCTTGACGACAAGCATGCGATTCTATTAGAATCGGCTACAGGCCGGCTCAGCGAACACATAAGACCAATAGAAGGGGCTTCTTGTCACCGAGGTGAAGCCACTTGTTAGGCGCTCGTCCACTACAAATATGGCGGCGCAGGGATTACTCCCCAAGTGGCGAGCGCTTGATAAGCCGGTTTTTGCTATTACCAGTAGGGCACGCATTACATATCCAGCCTGTTTCTTCATAATATGAATTGCTCATTCTTGAGATGGATAAATTATAGAAATGTCATTTCTCAGTTGATCTAATTCTGAAATATACGATTCAATTTAGTTGCATGACTTTAAAGATGAATTTTCATTTTATAATTTCATTGTGTAACAGCATAGTAGAGAAATTAAAAATGTTGTGACATTTATTTCTTTAATAACTCATATTAAAACTGAGTTATATTGTATGTATTATGTATTTTAATGGAGATGACTGTTTATATTTTGAGAATATTGGCTCATGTTTATATTGTACAAGATACAATGCTCAACATATGATTAATAAAATTAAATAAAAAATTGTTCTAATAAACATTTTCCTATTTGGATCTTGTTCATTTGCGTTCATAGTGGAAATAATTAAAGGTTAGACTAATTTAATCAATAATTTCCTAAAAAAAATCTAGCTATAATATTATTACATTACAATAAAAAACCTTCAAGGAAGTATTGAATCAAACACAAGAAATAAGTGAAGAATTGGCTTTGTGGTTCTGGATGCACAAGCCGGCTGACGACAGCGCGCCATCCCGATCGCGTTTCAACGTTGCACTTCAACCTAACATTGTATCCAAAGTATAGGTTGTAGATTAAAATAAAAATCATGAAAAAAAAATTCCATTATTTCTGTACAACTTTCTCGCTTTGATCACATCTCTACCCAAAAGATGAAAATTTTGGTAGCTGACTCACTTTTTTATGTCATGTTTGAAACTCGGACAAAAATTATAACTTCAAACAACTAATTAAAATTTATAGAGGTAACTATTAACTTTTATAATGCCACAGAAACTAATTGTCTATACTCATGCCAAGTTTGAAAGTTATATTTTAATCCTAAGTGTGTTAAACTGCAGTTTATTTGGAGAGCGCGCATTGAAATTTTCTGCTCTTGAAAACACGATTTCGTCTTTCTATCCACTACATGGATGGCGGACTTGGCTTCACCTCCTATAATGCTACGCTAGTGCATACGCCCCTTCTATTGGTCTTATGGGTTCGTTGGGCCGGCTACATAGCAGCGAAGTGTAGCTCGTTGGAAGGTCACAACCTGATCCTGTGCTCTACTAGAGCCGCGCAACTCTCAATAATTGCTCTGGCTACATTCGCGCGATTGTAGCATGTGAGAACCCGGCCTAAAACAGCACAAATGAAGCAATCTGGTAGGAAAGGGCTAAAAAGGTCAGGCTACAATTGACACAGTTTCGCTAAAACTGTATATTCCTTCAGTGGAACAACATGCAGTGGAAACATTCAAACCTTTTGGTTCCCTTCATTTCATGACTATAATCAAAATGACATTGATTATAATATCCATGTCATTGTATGTAATAGGTTAGGAATTACATCTATTATTGAAATTGACCTGTTAATTGATCAACACAGTCTGACTCAACCAAATACTTCAATAATAGTCATAAAAATAGTTCATTATTGTACTAGCCTTTAATAGTTCAAGTGAAGTCTTGAATAATTCCTATGCATTGTTGTAGGTATGTACTACGGCGTGAGTATTTGTCTGGTCTCATTTGCATCAGGATTGTCCGTGGTCACTCTGAATGTTTACCACCGCGGTGTCAGAGGAACAAAAGTACCGTCACTCGTAAAAAAACTCATACTTGATCAGCTAGCTAGACTTGTACTCCTGCAGTTCGAACCAAGAGAAAAGCACAATGTTGTAAGTGCAATTTTAGTCAGTATAGTACAAAGCACATTACAGTACAGTAGCTCATTTCATTACATTTCTTTGCAATAAATATTGGTGAATGATTTTTCTTTCATTAGTATTGAGCTCTACATCAACTTCTGATAATATTGTGGAATTTTCAGTACCGTATGTTATCTTATATAAAGTATCTATTCGCGTACGGTAACATAAAGTAATTTACTTGAATAATCATACATCACTCAGCACTCTTTTTTCACATTTCTTGATAAATTGTGAATGATTTTTTCTTTTGATAACATTGAGCTCTACATCAACTTCTGATGATTGTGAAATTTTCAGTACGCTACCCTGATATGAAGAATCCATTCCAGTACGATAACATGAAGTAATTACTTGAATAATCATATCTCACTCAGCACTCTATTTTTCCCATCGCCATGCATTCATTAAAAGTCAATGGAATTCTTGAAATGTTAAGAATAATTAATGGAAGTTTAGTCTCCTACTTCAATAAATAACTTCATTCTTGAACTTTAATAAATCAGTTAATTCTCAAAATGTAATGATGAATTAGTTCATTTTTGAGCTTTGATAGATTTGTTTTTTCTTGAACTTTGTGAACTCATTTTTGAACTTAGATAAAATTCCACAAAATACCTCCATGAATTTTAATAGTAAGTTTCAACGAAAGTTCATTCCTGTTATTTTATGAATTTCATTAAAATTCATTCTGGCTCTCTGTAGTTCACACAATTCAACTCTTTTCATCATAGTTTGGCACTTGGAAGGATTAAGATAATATCAGTTGCTAATAGCCTAGCCCTAGCCTGGAGCACTTTTTCCATGCTGATGATGCCCACATGAATTCGATACTTGAGCGTTGGCAATAATTGGAGAATAATGTTGTTAACTAATTTTTATTCTAATTTTATTATATCTGTAGAATGTTGATATTATCCAGCTGTATCTAGTTGTAATTTCCTACCGCAGGATATCAATCCAAAGACAGGCACAAGGTTGGACTGTCCACGCCCCAATAAATGGAAGGTGGAGGATGGAGACTACCACTGTACCGGGTCTCTCGATCCCAATCAAATGTCGCCACGATTTATGGCACGGCAAAAAAATAATAGATTGGATACAAGTCCAGGTACGATCTTTCAAGATTGTTGCAGTATTTTGACAATTAAGAGTGATTTGAGAATAGATTCAGTTATAGATATAATTTCACATGAACTCCATCCTGTGCGATTGACGCCCGATGGAAGGCGATCTTATGTTCTGGTTCTAAAAATTAAATGAATGAATGAAAGGAAATCCCCTCAGCAGGAGCGATATTAGAAGAATTTGAGTGTTTTTTTGTTTTTTTACAATAATACCGATTTACAAGTCAGATATAAGAGTCGATATACCAAATAATCCGAGTCATTTTATAAACTTTTTCTTAAAATATTCACACATTTCCAATATCACTATCAATGTTATTGTAGATTTTCTCTTGTTTTATTTAACTACTAGAAGTTATTGCTGAATAGGAAAAATAAATACTGTCATTAAAACAATACTTGTCACAATAAAAACAAAATTAATTTTTTTGTGAAATTTTAAATGGAAATAGATTTTTCTTTCAAATAATCCGGAACTCATCAGAGATTCTTGCGTACTTGGATTATGCAAAACAGAAACAAATTGTAGGCTAATGCAATAAAATACAATGTGATACAAGAAACTCAATACTATCTTAATTAATAAAAAAGCCCGTAATTTATAATAAAATATGATGCAAAACAAAAAAATTAGTTACAGTCAAATACAATAAAAAATATCTTGGAATGAAGAAATGGAATAAATTGAATGAAATACAACAAGCTACAATATTAAAATTGCTTTTGAATACAATACAAGATAGCATATTTGGAATTATTAATTGCAATAAATTGAATTGTGTTTGCAGACAGTTTCGAGGCACAGTTTCTTCGCGTGCTGTACAGAGTGAATAGCACAATAGAGCGCAACGAGCTGCGCCTGGCCGAGCAAGAACGTCGCGATCTCGCTGAACTCGAGTGGAAACAAGTTGCTCTGGTCTGCGACCGCCTCCTGCTCTGGGTCTTCCTCATCACAACAGCCATCACGACAACCGTCATCCTTTGCGGATCGCCATACGGCCCTTGATCACGTCATTTCTCAATCACCTTCAGCCTTCGTTCTGCCTGTACGGCTTCCACCGACTTCGACAATATAACGTGGGGAAGAATGTGTCATGGTCTCCAGCATAGTTACTGCAAGAAGCTGGTAAGTCAGATACAGTACACAATACAGTCAGTTAATAGTCAGTTTTCAAGCGTCAGTTTGTCAATTTATCATTTGTCGAGAAGTCAATAATTATTGTCGATTAGTCAGATAAGTCTTACAACAGAAAAGTTGAAAAGTTACTTGTCTATTGGAGGTCACAATTGCTCAGAAACCAGGCAAATGAATCTTCTATAAAAAAATATCCACAATTCCATGCTTCACATCAATACTCTTGGAACATCATTCTAGCAAGTTATCTGTAATACAGAAGTAGAAATATGAATCTCAATGCTGAAACCTATTATGAGGGTACAATTTTTTAATTGAGCAAATTTCATTAAGTCATAATTTACTGGAAAAAGTTGAGAGTTTTTCAGAAAATTAGAGTTTTAAGATACAAATTATAGGTGCATTTGATATGAATCAGATGTGAAAAATGTGAAGTTTGATACATGATGTGCTTGCACTAGGATTTGTTACTTGTTTGGAGCCGAGTACGGTACGCACCCAGCTAGAAATAAAGCGACAAAAAGCAGTGTCTCAAACCCCCTTGAAGGATTTACTAGTTAACAATACGGTTTTCACGATTCCATTTCTTGCATTTCCTTGATCCCTTCAATACGGAATCATTCTTGACTGAGGCGAACATTTGAATGAGATAACCTCAAAACAAGCCGACGTCTCCGTTGTTTGATGTACAATGTATAATGCTAACACAAACTTTTTTGAAAATTGAAATGTTTTGGAAAATAAATTTTGATGTTTCAGCTGTAAATTATGGCTTTCATTTACAGATCTGAGTACAGTTGAGAGTTCCATGTTTTGTTTCAATATGATAGTTGTAGAGTATAACAGTATATATAGTATAACAGTTGTTGAATGAATTTCTATAGCTATTTAGATACAACTTATTGCAACTTATTGTGATAGGGCGATTCAATTTTAGTTTCTCTTCATCATAAAAACTTCATACCTATAGAACTCAAAAATCAATAAAATTCAATAAACTAGTGAACTAAATAGACTTGATTTAGTTTCTACAACATAGAAAAGATATATAATTACTGTCTATATTTGCTGTCTATATAATTACTACTGTAAAAAACTAAAAATTAGCGTTAGAACCACCAAAATAGGTAACAATTTGATATTTCAAATCTCACTTTTATACGTTCAAATGAAATAAAATGATGTTTTTACAATCTTTCATTCATTTTCCCTATATATTTTTTTTACAGAAGCTGATCGAATTAAAGGCAGTGAAATTGTTGGAATTCTCCGTCCTGGACAAAAATCAAGTCTTTTTTTTTAATATAAACTTGAGTTATTTTTTAATTAAGCAGACCTTGAATTTCCGTAGATCTTGGAAACTAGGAAGATCTTCAAAGAGTTCGCAACAAAACACCCAAAACGTCTCTAGTCCACATCGCATTAAATAATAATTGAACTATCCTGCATTTTTTAACAAATATTTCCATGCAATCCTTCAATTCAACAGGTTGTTATCTATTTGAAAGAAGATGAGTATGAGTATTATTTCAGATTCAAAACAAATAATATTGTTAATTATTTCAGTTCAAATGAGGGAGTAAATCGGGATAACGGAGCCTGTCAACTACATCGAAAGCCTTAAATTGGAACTGTAGGGCTTACTACTCAATCGATGTTATGCAAACGCATTGTTTAAATTGCATCTCAAAAATTTTTAAGCCAGAGATGTTCTGTAATGGGAATTGATAAAATGATCAAGCATCACATCTTTCAAAACTTAATCACAATAAGTAGACTGTGTAGGTGAAACGGTTAGAGGTACGGTACTTAACAACACAATTGGTACAAATTATTAATTTCAATGGAACTTAATCTAGCTAAACGTATTATTACTGTGCACAACTATAATTACTATGCATGAAACATTCCACTCGTGCCGTGTTTTATAAAAGGTGAAAAAACCAAATAAACCAATGAATGAATAAGACTCCAACATCCAGAGAACTTATTTCAAATCCTTGAGCTTGATTCAGATTTTCTCTTTCACTTTTTATTTTGACTGTTTTTATACTGGTATTTTGAATTTTTGTAGCTCAACTCATTGAAAATTTCATTCTCATCGCATTGGTTTCCCTATTCATCTCGTTGGAGCAATATCATCGAGATTTGGTTTTCTTGTAACGTAACCACATTTCAGAGACCTAAAACGAGATTTTCAAAGCGTATTTCTCAGTAGGGTAATGTATGAGAGTGATGCCCTAACCTGCGTAACCATTCAAAATGAACACCTCGCTTTGAGAACCAAGTGATGTTTTGGTTAGGTTCTCCTGACGAATATTTCCGCTTCACTATGACTGCAGAATACAAACGAGTTCCTTGAAGCAGAGATATCAGCGAGCGAGAAACTAGGATAGATATAGTGCGAGAACAAGGAGAGATATAGTGCGAGAATTTCATAGCGATACGATGAGCGGGTGAGAATAATATGTGTGTGTAAGAGAGAGATAGAATGAATGAGCGCTTCAGAGAGTGTGGAAGGGAGAGAGTGTTTGGGAGCGTATGAGAGTTAGTGAAGAAAGGAATGAGTGTGTTGTGTGAGTGCTAGAGTGAGGTGAAGACTCAACAAAGAGACTATTCTGTTGTCACTGCAAGGTGAACTTGTTCATTGCCACCCCATTTCATGAATATTTTGCTGCTATCTGCTGAAGGTATGGTAAAGTCATAATATTCCCAGCATTGTATGGATAAGTCAACAGTATCCAAATTAAATTATGATTCTCCTTCGAATGCTTTGAATAATGTGTTTTGATGCATGTAAGGAAATAAACACTGCACCTCTCATTGCTTTGAGCTGCGAATATGATTCAGTAGCAGCCTCAACCAAATTGATTTTATTGAGAGAAGACCTACGGCTGTCAGATTCAAATCGTTCCACAGAGTTAGTTTTGCCCTTATTTGTGAGAAATTTCAGCAGCTTTACACATATTTATAACTTGTTCCAAGTTGATGTCCGGATCTCGTAATAACCGTTCTTGCAGCGACTTGTCATATAGTCCCAGCACAATACGAACTTTTAGAATATTAACACGTTGTTTACCAAAGTCACAGGACTTTATTAATTTTCTCATCTCCAGTAAATAATGTTCGAATTGTTCATTATGTTGTTGATTGTATCGAAAAAATTTAAACTTTTCAACAATCACGTCTGTTTTCGGTGCACAGTAAGTTTATAAACCTTGAAATATTCCAGCTATGGATTTGTCAGTCAATTCTTAGAAATCAATTTATTCATTGGCATCGTCCCCGATAACAGAATGGAACATAGCAGTTTTTACTTCCTCACTAGACTTTACTCACTTATTAGCAGTTGAAAAAGATTCAATTTTCTACGGAATTGTTTGAGTTTAGAAGACAAGTTGCCGTCTGTCACACAGCTCAGTAGCTTGAAATATTAACGACTGCACCATGTTTTAACTAGGATTTGAATAAATTATGTTATACTTATTAAGCTCTTTATTCAAAGCAACTGAAATGAGTACATCATTAATGATCACCAAATACCGTACAGTTGACACTCAAGAGTGAAGCACATCGTTTTTAATATTACCGCTATCTTGTACTGGCTAGAAGCCCGCCCAGTGGCGTAACGTTTTCCAATTGGGCCCCCCCGCAACCGATTTTCCGGGCCGCTCTCCTCAAAATCATATAAATATCCCCCCTCTCCCTTGTCTCCCCTCCCATAGAAACTTGCATGATTTTTTTGGGCAGTTATAATTATGTAAGAGCAAAACACCTTTTTATCTATTAAATTTAAAAATTTAATCATGTTTCAAGGGGGGCTAGTCTAATGATTTTGGCTGTAGCCTACGGGCTCCTGAAAGATGAAAATAGTTGAGTGTTGATTATGTTATAAATAATTATCTAATATTAAAACTGACACTGTCTTTCACTTTTATATATTGTTTTACTCACTTATATTGGAGATGCTTGAGGGATGCATTTCACTTCTGAAAAAAAGCTTCGTCAGCCTTTGTCACTTTTCTGAAGTGAAATGCATCCCTCAAGCATCTCCAATATAAATGAGTAAAACAATACAGTATATTAAAGTGAAATACAGTGTCAGTTTTAATACTAGATTGTTCATTAAGTATTTCGTCATGGAAAACATCACAGATAAATAATTAATCTTGAAACCTAGAAACCTTGAAATTGATGTCTTCCATAGGATCCACATTCACATCCTCCTTGTTAGCACCTTCGCTCCTTTTCCCAGAAAATGTGTTCTTTCAGAATTCGCCTGGTTTGCAGACACGGACACAGGTTAAAATTTGAAAAAAGGGGATTTTATCTAAATTACCGCGAAATTACTAAGTCAGGAAAAGAGAAAAAATTTAAGAAGTTTATTCTTAAGAGGCAGAAGAGAGAACGTAAACTGCTTATACAGTACTTGATCCTATTATAAGAAAAAAATTCAACTGTGTTAGGAAAACTGAAACAATTGAACCAAAACTATTATTTATATACTTATTCTGTACAATAATCACGTAGTTTATCCGATATATCAAGGGCATAAATATTCCTTCTGAACATTGCTTAAAAATTTACTAGTCGATAAAAAATAGAAATAACTAAAACATGACTTACAACATCACAATACCATAAACGCAGCATGTTGAAAAATAGAATAGCAATGAAAAAAAAATGGCACTCCAAATAATAAACTCACGATCACGAACTCAATTAATATACATACGGTTTACTCTAGTCCAATTTATCGGACACGTGTAGGGCTACATGCATCTAACTGGACGATTCAAAAGTGACTGAATTCATAATACTGTATGAAGAAAAATATTGACTTTATTTCTAAACAACCCCCCACTTTCCATTACATCACAATATATGCTAATATACATTGAGGAATTCGATGGGAAAATAATACTAATTTCCTCTAATATTTGCACTTTGGAGACTTGATTTGTAACAGTCTAGATAAGTTGTTTGAAGAGTGTTTTGTCCTCGGTATGTCTCCATTTCCATTTCCTGAAGTCACAACATCCTGCTTCTGAACTCCTTCACTATAAAGCTATTTGCGAATTGATAAAGTAAACAATAAACATTGACCTGACAATAATAATTAGCCAATTCATTCTTCTTCCTTCAGTAATTCAGTTTTATTTCTTTTGAAAAAAAATATATATATCAGTCTGAGCACGGGCCATTTCTTGAAAATAGCTATTTGTGTAACTAGAGT
This sequence comes from Conomelus anceps, assembly GCA_948455865.1. NCBI lineage: Eukaryota > Metazoa > Arthropoda > Insecta > Hemiptera > Delphacidae > Conomelus > Conomelus anceps. The sequence continues at coordinate 35,575,458 of OX418219.1, read as the reverse complement.
GCAAAGCACCGAAGGCGAGTGAAAAAAGTTTCTCGAGTGCAGAAACAATACTTTGCACTCGAATTACACATTAAATTTTTCCTACAGTAATATATAAAGTAATTCAAACAGAACAAAACAGGGCATACATAACCTGAAAATTCCTCACATAACCTATCTTTGAATCAAATCAATTTCATCAACAACAACTACAACAACTATTCACAGCTGAAGCAGAGTAGCCAACCTATTTTTGAATGCAGAATAGGGAACCTGCGTATTACATGCTCACTATTTTGTGTTGTTAGGTTGCAAATTTGGAGTGCGGAAAAGAACTTTCCCGCACTGTAATTTACTTTCCCGCACTGGTGCAGGAATAGACTATTTTGCGTGCTACAGTTAGTGCAAAAATAGGCACTTTTTTGGGTCACTGTAGGAAAAATATATTTTCATTCCGGGCCCCCTTATAGCCCGGGCCCCCCCGCGCCGCTGGGTCTGCGGGGGTGTACGTTACGCCACTGAGCCCGCCAAATCATGTACAGGTTGTGCATGTAACACATCCTCAATGAACAATTAAATTTTAAATCACACAAACTTTTCAATCGCATTCTACAAAACCACAAGAATTCTTCTAACCAAAAATCGTCACTGACGATCAAGGATACTGTTGGAAATGAATCATGACGATTCAAAACCGTTTCAGGCTACATGAGTAAATATATTATTTATTTTCATTTAAAATTGACTGAGAGTCGTTAAATTTTCATAAGTTAATATTAACAATGCAAACACTCACTAAAGACTAAATCGTTGTAATAGGTATCAGGTTCTGAGTTAGTTGTCATCCGACCCAAAATTGAGTTGGGATAAAAATTTTTTTCAAAAACAGCGAAATTTTGGTAACATAGTTAATGTTACCAAAATTTAGCTGGCTTTGAATAAAAATAATAAGAATTTCTTAGTTCCATCTCATGAGGGATTTGGAGGTTACTGATATCAAAGTAAAGACCTACATGCTACTATTTGAGATCAACATTGCTTCTTTAAATCCAGTTGTTCTATAGTCTGTTATTTAGAGAGCTGCTACAATATTGAAAAAGTTTGCTCCGATTTACTGGACTAACATGGTCAATAATTACTTTGGTAATTTGACTCTTGAAAAACGTTAATACTTTAACTTTTAACTTTTTGTAGAGATGTAGTCCATAAATTTTCATCAAACTTTAGTATTTTATTTAATCAAGAAACTCATAAACTCACAAAATAACTTTTTTATTACTGCAGTTGGTTTTTTGGTGGAGAAAGTTGTTCCAATGTTTTCAACTGAATGCAATAAGACCAGTCTAGACTCCATAGAGGTGCTAGCGAATTCTTCTTCTTGCTGCCGACTGCAAAAATGCAGTCGGTCTGCAATACACGGACCGCTTCAAGCAGTCCACTCGACTGCTCGCATCACTTCTCATATTTCACTCATTGTGTGTTTTTCGTAGGCTATGCGTTCTGCGAACATGGCACGTTGTTTTCAAAACTAGTTGTACTTTGTCACTAGAGTCTTCTTCAAAGGCAAAGATTCTGTTTTATTATATTTTTTTATTTTTTTATTTTTGCATAATTTTCTCCTAATTGAACTTGGCTCGTTTAAGATTTAGTTTACCTCCTAATTTTAAGTAATGTTAAGCTCTAGGAGTTATTTAAAGTGAATCTGTCACTTACAATAAATACTTCAAGATATTGAATCATCCTGTTTAGGGCTAAAATATATTTTTGGGTCCATCCAGTGATTTCATGGAAATCATTATTAAAAAAAGATGCAGTACCGTACTCTATCCGGTTCCGGCTCTATCTTTTCATAAAAATATCGTTATTCAATATTTCTAGTAATAACTTTTTATTGTAAATTTAACGACTTGCAGTCAATTTTTATAGGTGGTTAAATAATAATTGTACTCACACTTAGCCGAACGTTTTCGAGTTATGGAAACTCATATTCAAGGCATCCTAGATCGGCGATATTGGTTTGTTGGTTAGATGCTCAATGAATTAAATTTTAATCACACATACTTTTTGACCACATGATACAAAAACCACAATTCTTCTAACCAACATCGCCGATCTAGAATGCCTTGAAGATGAGTTTCCAGAACTCGAAAGCGTTTGGCCAAGTGTGAGTACAATTATTATTTATTCACTTACAAAAACTGATTGCAAGTCATTAAATTTCCAATACAAAGTTAATATTAACAACGCAGATCGTTAAGGAACAAGAAATCCAAGAATTTAATTCTAGTACTTAGGCTGGTTATTACTATTTGTTCTATGAAATGATCAATCTTTTTATTGATTTATAATTATTCGCTGTGTAATTAATAACCCTGTGATTTTATGTACTGTAATGTTACTATTTCTTTTATTTTGTCAAGTATATCTTTGTATGACGAGAATAATGTATTATTATATTAAATTAATTATAATTTATTTTTTGAGGATCCATTTCTCATTCCATCCATTTACCCATTTTCAGACTATTATTAAATTTGTTTTAAACCATATTCAGAAATTTGATTAAATGTGTCTTTCTTCAATTAATTTGTGCTCCAATCATTTCTAGAAAATTATTCACAGTAATTTTATTAATAATTTATTGTCTTTATGGAAGGCTCTCCACAGTCTCAACTCTACTCCGCCTATTGAACAAGGCAGTCACCGACTGCTTGAAGCAGTCCAAAAGCAGTCGAGCCGACTGCAAACCGACTGCTTTTGGACTGCTTCAAGCAGTCGGTTTGCAGTCGGTTTGCAGTCGGCTCGACTGCAAATCGACTGCAATTTTGCAGTCACTTACGACTGCTTGAAGCAGTCCGTCTATTGCCGGCCTTAGATGAAGGGCATTCAAGCCATCCCTCTCCGTTCAGTAATCAGTGCACTGTCAACTTCCTTTTACCATTCAGTGCTACTGAAAAATGGAGTGATAATTGCGGAGTTCTTGGACCTCTATGAACATGAGCTTTCTGGGATCCATTGAAAGTGGACCTTGAAGATCAAAATAAAGTTCACGAAGCTTGGAGACACATGAAGCAGCGTTTTTCCTCAGATTGTACCGTGACGCTGTTAAGAAAAAAGATTGAGAATCTGACGAGTACGCTACAGGCAGATAGGCCTACATGCCGCTGAAACAGTTGGCCTACATAGTTTGTTGTTTGTTTAGGATGAATTCCTAACAGCACGACTGTGACTTTTCGGTGTCGCGACAAAAGCAACCAGCGACAAATGCTACCAGCGATATAAGCTACCAACAAACTGACAATGGTGTGAGATAGTGAAGGGTTACAAGTGAATGGTTGTGAGGAAAAACGATCAACATTCAGGTTTACAATTTACAATCAGCATTTATGATTTCTTTATAAATTACGCGTGTCAGCCTAAGAGTTCCAAGGCGTGTCAGCCTATCAGCTTGGTCATTTTTTTTACATTTTTCGTAGTTTTTCAAATTTAATCTCGTTTCTGCCATGTCATTTTTACATTTTTCAAATCAGATTGAAAAAAGCTTCGCAATTTTTCAGATTTTTTTACTTAGGAGGTTTATAATCAGCTTAAAGAAATCTAAATAAAATTTCACATTTTTTTAGCTTGAAAAAAGCTTTGTCAATTTTTACATTTTTTCATGTGGTTTTGTTTTTTTATTTTTACAGAATTTCAATCACGTTTTTGGAGGTAGCAGAACGTAGAGACATTTCTTTATGCCAGTTTCTTCATATAGATGTATTGTTTTGTCAATGCTTTTGTCGACATTCTTATATTTCAGTCTCCTCCGCTTTCCTTTCAGGTTTAGTTGAAGTCTCATGTACATGACAGCTCACTTATCGGCCTCCATTTTCAAACTCTGGATCACATTTTTAATTCTAGGATGTGGCGTTTGAAACGAGCTGTTTAGTTTATGGTTCAATCCTTCTACTGCGTTTGTAGTCCGGTGACGTCTCTTGTAAGAGTTCCATAATTATTGATTCCCTGTAATTTGGGAATCCCACGTCTTGTTTCCAGCGAGGGTGTAGACTGCGGGTAGCTAAATGCACAGTTGGGGTAGTTGGTAGCTTATGTCACAAATTTCAGCATGGGAGCTTTTGTAGTACATCCGACTTTTCAAGCCGATGAAGCGAGGCTTAACTGACTGCCCGTGACAATACCTACTATTGAGGAGTGGTTTAATTGTACGTATCTTATCCAACCAGCAACAAACGTATGGATGTTTGATTCTTTCTTGATGTTTGATACTGTTGATTTCTTTCTTTCTTGATGTTTGATACTGCTGACTTTTTTTCGAGTCACAGCAAGCTGAAAATTACAAAGGCGAGTTATTATTATTATAAGCACAAACTAAAATTGGAAACAGAAATCAACTAGTAATGAATAGTATGAACAGTAGTACTATAGCAATTATTACTTATTATTAACTACTGAGATAGTTCGTACCAACGAGCCCGAGAGCATACATATAAATTAAGACAGTTCTAAATGAGAAAGTCGTGTTTGCTCTTTGACCGCTATCTCTGATGACTAGCTCTTTCCTTCGAGTAATATAATCTTTAATTAATTAACAAGAACAAAACACAGCAATATCTTATTTACAACAAAAAGTTAATATTAACAACACAGATCGATATGGAACAAGAAATCCAACAATATCTTATTTTATTCCTCCACACTCGTTTCTTTGATTCTAAGTCTCAACAACAGTTTACTCTTTGTTACTCTTGAAAAAGAGATGGACTGAGAATTGTGCAAGATAGCTTCCGCTCACTTGCCAAATGCCGTCAAAGTTCTTTGAAACTACGTCAATCGTACTTTCTTCAAAGAAGTTTCCTTTCAAGTGTCAAATCTTTCTCGAGTTTCTTCAATTTTGATACATTCTCAAGAGTTAGATGAGGGGGAGAGTTATATATTATTAGTCTTCTATCTTAAAATTACTCTATCTACTCCATTCGTAAATTGGCAGTGTTCAGTAAAATTATTCACTTCTTGGTAGCAAAGAAATTAAAATAATATGTTAATAGCTGATAGAAATTGGTTCCAAAATGTGATTATTCCTGCACATTCTAGCTCAATTCTATTGTCTCAACAATAACCCTCTCTTCCAAAGCTAGTCTTTTCGATTTGACAACCCCATATTTCTATTCTTTATTATATTTCTGATTGCATCTTTTTCCAGAACTATTGGAGAATCTTCTTGGAGTATTTCAATAAGAGTTTTTGCTACACAGTTTTTTCCATTGAATTCCTTATTGGTTTTTTATGTTGCTTTCGATAGTACAAAACAAATACTTTTCCTGTAAACCAGTTTTGAATTACTGCTCTGTTTGTAATTGACGAAATTAAATTATATTCAATTTGAGTCACCGTTACTGACTAATGAGCAGAAAAATTCGAAAAATTGCACCTTTTTACAGCATTGACTTACCCCCATCCTTCTCTTGAAGACTTTTGATATCCATGACATGTAATAAAGATTAGAAAAAGCGATGATGATAATAAATTATCTTTCAATTGCTTCTCTCGATTTGTCTTATTTGACCAAGCTATTTCCAGTATATTTTGACAGCGTATGATTTATGAGCATAATGAATAATAAGACATGAAGTTTTCATAACCAAATTTATTGAAAATATTGAAATACTTGTTTTGATTGTTATACCATTATTAATCTCAAACAACCAAGAACCAAAATACAGAGTAGCTTAATATATACTAAACAAGGAACGATGCTATTGGCTGATGAAGAAAGTGTCTCTAATGAAGAAAGTGTCTCTAATGGAGAAAGTGTCTTAAATGTCTCTAACCTTCATTGGAGGTCTGTGATTGACTGAAGGCCAGAACAAGTCACGCCCACTGGTGGGAGAAGCAACAAGCAAAACTAAGTCAAAATCAAGAACCAAAAAAACCGTGAACACATAGAAAACAACAAGCAAGAACAATACACAAGTAGGCTGGTATTAAATAAATTTTATTTCACAAATTGAAGCTCACTGAAATGCAGTCAAGGTCAACTGATCAAAACAGGAAAGTACCACTATTAAAATGTAGGCCAGAATTATTATGATACCAAGTTATTGTAGTTTTATTGAATTGATTCAAATAAATTTGATCATTTAAACTAGTACTGGAATCGTTTTTTACTTACCTAGTTAGCTTCTAAAATGTTCAATTCTTTACCTTTGCCAATAAATTCAGAAATTCAACATTTTCTTCAGCCTTGAACTTGTGTCCATTATTATTGAGATGCTCTGCAAAATTTTAGTCTACTTTTTGGGTTTTACAATCCCTAATATATTCATTCATTTTACATTTGAAACTTCTACCAGTCTGACCCACATAACAAGCATTACAATAATCACCGTAATTCAATTTATAAACTCCACTTTTATCCCAGATATCAATTTTATCTTTACCATACCTAAACAAAACTCTTCAAAATAAGTTTTGTTCGAAAAGCTACATAAAAACCGTTCTTTTTCGATTCTTTCCCTAATTCATCAGATACTGAGCCAAGAAGATACCAACAAGATAAGGTACCGTTATCCCTGATCACGGTATCAGTTACTTTGATATTTTTCTTGATTTTGGTCATCAGTAACTTTATCCAGTATCAGTTACAGCAATGCTAGTCTCCAATTGTCTGTTATGTGTGTTCATTACGAATATCTTCCACTGTTCCACAATATCATCTTCGTCATTACAAAGGAAGATAAATATGCTCATATTTGAGTTAGATATTCAGAGGTATTATTACAGAAGATCTTCATGATCAGTATTCTTCTAGTTGACAGGTTGTATTAGATATTGGAAGGGAATATCAAATGCAATTTATCATCAGGCAGAATTTCATGGGAACTTATCAATTTTCCGAGGAGTCGCTCAATTCTTAGACTGAAGTGGCTAACTACAAAATCCTCCATTATTCTTGTTAAATTATAATGTTTTCCCCCTCAACAAAGGCAACAAAGAATCTCTCATGATGGAAAACAATGAACGCAATTAAATCCCCGTTCTTTTTTTGAGCTTCTTCTTGTGTTGCAAGAGAAAATGAGATAAGTCTGGTCTCGTTTCTGGAGTTGAATATTATTTTTTGAAGAATATGATATGAATATTTGAACTCTCTTTGTAATCTTCGTCCACCAAAGAAGATGTGATTAATCTGATAAGAATGTCTCACAGTGTAATACTTCAAAGGAATATTACAGTGTATAAAGTAATTTGAACTCCATGGAGTATAGAGATGTATTAGGGCTAATGAGAAATTTGAAACTAATTTTCAAAACAGTTCTGTACATTTACAACACTAAACAGTTGGCGATAACTAGAAGATAGTATTCAGATTGCTACTCTGAAAAAAGCATAAATGTGAAAGTTTTATGTGCCATGCAATAAACAATTATCCAATAGCAAATAAAAGTGAAAAGCCTGCATTCACACCCAATAAGCGATACTCATAGATGAATTGAATTCTCACAAATAAGATTAATCAAAATTGATATTTACAATTCAAATTCGCATTGAATCTCATTCAAAACATATATGATGAGTGACAGTACTAAAAATCCAAATGAAAATTTATTCCGGGTAAACACAGTTCAAATATTAATCTCTATTATTATATATATAATTTCAACTCCTGTTGAAATATTATTCAATATTTAATTTCATCTATTTCAATAAAACTGCATATAGACAGTGGCCTAGCCACGATGAGGGTTTTTATGTTTTGTATTGGATAAATAAACTTGAGCTAACTTTTATTTCTATGCTCTATAGAACTGTAATAGAGCTTCTGAAACTTATTCAGAGTTGCAATATGAGCAGTTTCAATTATTGTCGTTTCTGACAGCTAATAATTGTGCGTTATGTATGTTTATTGCAAGATCTTACCGAATAACATTGTTTGATCAAGATTGACTGGAAAGGACTGAGCAGCCCATGCTCTTGAATGAACGACATTAATGCCAGAGAAATCGATCGCTATGAACGTTTTTTAATAACAAAGGCGGTCGGTCATTCAATTGCCATAAAACGCTTCAGTTCTGCGCCCATTCATTGGATAAAAATGTGCTCCCTTTTTGCGGGCAGAGTGTGGGTGGACTATGACCGCAGTAGAAAGAATCTCCACCTCAATTTCTCCATGTCGGCATTAAACGACCTACGGTATATTTCAAAAGCGATTAGAGGAGAACCGGAAAATGATCGTACCATATTACATCATAAAGCATAGTCGCGAATAATGACTCTGGATTTCTTGCTTGTCTAGAAACTTACTTTAATCGAATTTTGGTACGTGATACCTCCAACAAATGGTGACAGAGAAAGGTATGTCATCACTATTTCACTTTTTCATGAAATATCACTAAAACATAAATATAATATTTCAAATACGTATTGCATGCAAAGCTATCTATTGTGGGAGTAGTATTCAATAAATACGAAATTCCTTCTAGAATGGGGAGTGTGCAATTACTGTAAGCATATAAAGCATATATTTAATATATCCTTTGTAATATTGATATTCTCAATAAATTCAAAAGTTACACAGCTACCAAGAAATTGCTCTCTATATTTTGAGAAATTTGTGATGTGAATAATAAGGTGATTTTTTTAGTGATTATGATTTAATGGGGTACTGACCACAAACCGTTTCATCTGTTACATTGCACAGCGGTTAATATACACAAGCATGGAGTCGGCTGCTCGCAGCACTAATTCATTCATTTGCTTCAAAACAGTGCCAGTAGTTGTCAAAGTGGGTCGCTCGTATTCATACAGCAAATTTGAACAGCAGTTGAAAGTTAAATAATGCTGTCCAGCTTGTGCATTTAGTAGTGAGTAGAGACTATCCTTAGGTCTTACACATTTAAGTTTATTCTCTCTCACGCTCTCAATCTCAAACCGTCTTACATTAACAATTCAATAAAATTTCTTTTCTCACAGTGACCCAAAAAGTACCTATTTTTGCACAACTGTAGAATGCAAAATAGTATATTCCTGCACCAGTGCGGGAATAGCTATTTGTGTAACTGGTGTGCAAAATGGGGTTTTTCTGCATTGAGAGAAAAGGTTTCTCGAGTGCAGAAACAATACTTTGCGCTCGTATTACACATTAAATTTTTCCTTCAGTAATGTATAAAGTAATTTAAATGAAACAAAACAGGACATACATAACTTGACAATTACTCACCTAACCTATCTTCGAATCAAATCGATTTCAACAACGACTATTTAGTTGCTGAAGCAGAGTAGCCAACCTATTTTTGAATGCAGAATAGGAAACCTGCGTATTACATGCTCACTATTTTGTGTTGTTAGGTTGCAAATCTGGAGTGATGAAAAGTACTTTGTCGCACTGGAATTTACTTTCCCACACTGGTGCAGGAATAGACTATTTTGCATGCTAAAGTTAGTGCAAAAATCGGCACTTTTTGGGGTCACTGTAGAAAAAGTAAATTCCAGTGCGCGAAAGTTCTTTTCCACACTCCAGATTTGCAACCTAACAACAAAAAATAGAGAGCATATAATACGCAGGTTCCTTATTCTGCATTCAAAAATAGGTTGGCTACCCAGCTTCATCTACGAAATACAGTAGCAGTAAGCTGTAGTTGTTGTTGAAATCGATTTGATTCGATGATAGGTTATGTGAGGAATTGCCAGGTTATATATATCCTGTTTTGCTCTGTTTAAATTACTTTATACGTTACTGTGGGAAAAATTTTATGTGTAATTCGAGCGCAAAGTATTGTTTCTGCACTCAAGAAACTTTTTTCACTCGCCTTTGGCTTGTGAAAAAACTGTTTCTCTCAGTGCAGAAGAACCCTACTTTGCACTCTTGTTACACAAATAGCTATTTCCACTACTAAAGTCCATGTTTATAAGCCTACCTTGAGACTTCATTGAATAAATGCAGACTTGACAAGTCTCTGAAGGGTGTAAGTCTCACTCAAGATAAAAAGCCTCAAAGTTCATAAGTAGTCTGAGACCTTACTCTTTAACTAATTAATGAATTATAAATTTTCACTGATAAGTGATGAAAAAATAATTCTCCGGAGTTATGTTCCAATTCTTGACTGAAAGTAGAAAAAACAGAACTGAATTATGATATATTCCAAGAGACAGTTACCTGAATGATGAAAATGATGTCTTATGATTGGTTAAACTGAATAATAACGGCGAGGTGCCTATTCTTCTTCCGATAAACGGTAACATTTGTTAACAGTAATCACTCTTTTAATCTGCCCACTTCTCTTTTGGTCTCACCTGAGAATTTTCACAGGCTGCCTTTCCCTGAAATTTATCCTTTGAGCTTAATATGCTTTACTTGGATCATCAATTCTACCTAATTAATGTCCTATGTGGGTTCATAGCTACTGTGAGAGAACGCTCTCGATGTAGAAGTCGTTTTAAAGATACTTCCAAGTTTGAGTCAGCTCCGTTGAACAGTCTTGAAATTTCTATGAAAAGTGTAAGAAAAATTGTCAGCTATTCAAAGGGGTGTCCACTTAGGCTTAGATGGCCGCATGGCTTTCCTGACGCCCGAATCATGATCAAGAATAGAAGAGGAATTTCGGATTTGTGCGTGAGTGAAGAATTCCCTTATGTATGACCATGTTTATAAAAATTTAATATAAGGCGCCGATAAAAACCTTAATTTGAATATTCACCACCAACGTACGACTATTACACAAATTGATCAACCTGTACAGCTTTTGTAAAAGACTGATCAACTCTCAGATAAAATTCTTAGGTCAAGAGTCTCCTCACACAGGGCTTGTCTGAAATAAATTATACGAAAAGATTATCAGCTTTTTCAACCTCAATTACTAGTCACAATTTTTAAATTTAGATTGTCAAGTCTGAATTTATTAAGTGTGGTGATTTTAATTTTCAATAAATTTACAGTTATTTGTTGCTCAACTATTGTGCATAATTTAAATCCATCTTGTGCTCGGCCAATCCAGGTTTAATTCTAGAGTTTAAGAAAAATTATCCTAGCTTACAGAAACGGTCTTGACAGAAATTATCCGGGACTCTTACAACTCACTGTAACCCGTCATGGTAATTTGGGTGAAATCCAGGATTTTGTTTTTCAGATATTTGTGAGAGGTAGATGTGAAGCGGAAAATCCAGATTATCGGGAAACAGATGAATAGCGTGATATTTTACGTTTCAAAAATTCACCAGAATCAGAAACTACATCCCCCTAATTAGTCGTCACACTAAATAATACTAAGGAAACTACAAAAAGAATAGAACACGTGAAGAAAAAATTTAAATTCTTAGGGGCTTTTAGTATGTTATTCAGCATGTTTTCCTGGTCATATATCCAGATTTCCAGTTTTTTTAATTTTTTCTTTACTTTCTGCTAATTTAGCTAGACTAGTAACAACTCGTATAAACTATTTTTTTTTTTTTTTTTTTTTTGAGGATGAAGTCCACATAGGTTTGAGACCTGTGCGTGGGTAATGAGTTGGATGATGGTGATTGATGAGTTGGACCTACAGTTTTAGGTGGGTTCCGAACCACCGGGAAGTGATTTTACAGCAGAGAGCAGTGTCTTTTTTGCTGGCCAATCTGATCGGTCACCGTTACAAACAGGACCTACGAGAACGCAGCATATCTCTCTGATTATTCTCATTGAATGATATTATCATTCGTATAATAAAAAGTTGTTAAAGATTGTGTTCTGCCAGCCATCATTCACAACATTTTCGAAAGTTTTTGAAAATAATAGTTTTCATTCTCTATTAGATAAAGCTTTATTAAGCTTATCCTAAGATGGTGGAGTAGCTATCGAATTATTTTAGAGTAGTGGGTTGAGTTTTATGACACAAAATTAAACATTTCCCTCGATCTTTATAGTTAGTATTCAACTAATCCAGGCTCTTACCAGTAAGTCTGCTGAAGCCACACTGAGCTTGAAGACTATAGAGACCGTGTCTATATAATCGTGGATTCAGAACAGCTGTTTCCAGCAATTCTTGTGCAACATACTTGTCTCTAGCTTTTTCGTGTAGTACGGCATCAGCCTGAGATTTGAATACATTAAGACCTCTTACTGCAAAAAAAGATGCATTCACACGACTTGTGAGCAGGGCTATTCATGTTATATCTAGCAAAAAGAAGCTATTCACACATACCGTACTTCTTGCCAGACATTTTGCACCCATTTTAATGGCACTTCTGTCCGCCGCAGACTCAAGGCAATGTACAGAACAAATTGTTGACTGTTTGTGGAGGCTAATATGCTCATTAATATCATTACGCAGACTGAATGAAGAGGGTTCAAAGTGATGAAAAGGGATGCTTCACCTTCTCAATTCGGAACCCTTTAACCCTAATGCTTATTATCCCCCACAACTCTTCACTTTAATGACCAATCTCTGGACCCACTATTACCCACAGACACAGCACATACCGGAAGCAAGGCTTCCATCATTTTGAAGCATAGAATATATTAATTCGAACGGATAAGTAGTATTTTTGTTTATCATTATTAGTATTTATAATATCTTAATAATTTACATCATTAACTTGTCTAATATAAGTAAAAGTATTTAAATAAAAAGTCAAATTCTATTTTCGAGGTTAGGTGTACCGATATTGATAAATTTTCTTGTAATTAAATAGTCTCAAGTTGACAATTGTAATAAATTAAGTAATATTTCATTAAACATTTAACTAAAATCAATTGAAAACAATTTTTAGCTAGGAAAATGAGTCCAAACAAGGCATCTAAATCTAATTGTTTAACTAAAACTCAGGTACGGTAGCTACGCGATCTCAGCAATTATTAACAAAAGAATCTCCAACAGCTCTTAAAGCCACTGTAGATGTAGAAGAAAAGGTTGCTAAATTATTGAGTGATCACACCAAATTGAAAACAAAATTAGAAACATCACTAAAAAATTCTGAGGAAGAACGAATAGGGTTAGTGGATCACATAAAATCTCTGGAAGTTATTGTAAAATTGCAGCAGGAAGACCATAAAACTGAAATACTAAATCTCACGAGTCAATGTAGGTCTATGTCAGAGGAAATCGAAATATTAAAATCAAAAATAAACTTGGCTAATGTAAGATCCGAACCTCTGATCAATACAAAAAAAGTAGAACCTAAATCAAATGGGGAAAAAATAAATAGAAATGGTCAAACAAAAACGTATAGTCAGGTTTTGCAAACAGCAACCAAAACTAAAGTAAGGGCAAATAACGATAGGAAAGGTAGAGTACTGCTCTTGACATCCAGTCATGGACGAGACTGTAGTGACCTACTAAATAAAAGATTAAAAAATAAGTATGAAGTTCAGAGCTTTTTCAAACCAAGTGCCCCTATAAACGCAATCGTAGAGTCAGCACAGGAACAAACTAAAGATTTTGGAAAAAACGATTTTCTAATAGTACTGGGTGGCTCAAACAATATAAATGGACCTAATCTAAAACATCTTCCTGAAATAAATGAAAAAATTAAAGAGATTGTGCCACTCAGCCAAAAAACTAATGTAGTAATAAGTACAATTCAGTATAGGTTTGATAGGCCAGAGCTAAATGAAGCCATTAAGTCAACAAATAAATCAATTCATAATACAATCAACAGCCTAAAAAATAAGAATTCTAAGCAGTTGGGGATTTGTTTTCTAAATGAAAGGCTGAAAAAACAAAACTTCACTAATCATGGTCTACATCTAAATCAATCTGGCAAAGTAATATTTTGTAATAGGCTGGCAGAGCTGATTGAAAGTCGTTTGCAATCTACTGTCAATAATTCTCCTAAACAATCATCTAACGAACCTTTTTTAGTAAAGTGGCTCAAAACCGGGAAGGGAAACTAGTTTCAGATGATAAATTCATGTCTTCAATTGTATTAAAAGACGTTAATCGATCAAAAAATCAGGATAGCATTAGTGGAAGGAACTCTTGTAGCAATCTGATAGGCTCTCAAGATTCTAAGAGATTAAGTAAATCTACTTCAATATGCAAAAGCAACGATAAAGTAATAAGGGATGATAGGGAAGTACCGGTACTCACTGTGTTCCATCAGAATATTCAATACATTCGTAACAAAATAGATAGAATCGAAGTATTTTTTTAAAGAAGAGGCTCCTGATATAGCTATTTTCACAGAGCATGGTTTAAAAGAAGATGAATTGTCACAACTTAATATTCCAAACTATTCATTGAAAACGTCGTATTGCAGGACATCTCATCGAAGTGGGGGAGTAGCTATCTTCACTAAAAATGCTAAGAATATGCAAACATTTAATTTAGAATATGTAGAGAAATTTGCTGTGGAAATGGATTTAGAAGTTACTGGTTTGAGAGTAAAAATCGACAATAATTTCGAAGTAGCGGTGTTAGGTATTTACAGGTCACCAAATGGGGAATGGAACAATTTTTGTGAACTATTCAATAGGCTTTTAGAGATTTCTACTACTACTCGTTTTACAAACGTTATTGTAGCGGGAGATTTCAATACAGACTTTGCAACACAGAATAAAATGACAGAAGATTTAAAGGATATTATATGCATGAATAACTTGGAAATAAAAGTTCATGAATATACCAGAGTCACAAGAACATCACAAACAATAATTGATAACATCCTTACTAATATAGATTACTCTAAAACAAGATTAGGCAGCTCGGAACTATCTGATCATGACTATCAAATCTTAAAGGTGGGGTTGCAAAGTCATAAATCAATTAAAAAGAGTAGAGTACCGTAATGAAAGAAATTCAACAATGTGGACAGGGGAATATCGATTGTTCGAAGCAGAATTTGCTACAAGAAAACTGGAGTAGGGTTTACAATAGCAATAGTTTAAATGACAAATATGATAGTTTCATTAATATTTTAAGGTTTCATATTACTATGAGTTGTCCAGTTAAAAAAGTCCCTGTAAAGAACAAATTAGACAAGATTGAAGAGTGGATAACTGATGATATCCTTGCAGAAAGAAATAGGGTTAAAGATGCATATGATGAATTCAAACTATCTAGAAATATGTTAAGTGAAGATAATTACAAAGCTCTAAAGAAAAATTATACAAGAGAAGTGAAAAGAGCGAAATGTAAGAAAACAGCTGAAATTTTGAATAATAGTGTGTACTTTAACACAGCAGTGTGGGATGTAATAAACAAAAATAGGCAAGTAGCTCATGTAGATGCTTATACTAGTGTCCCCAGAATAATTAACGAAAAATAACAAATATATTGATGATAGTGTAGACATTTGTAATTTCTTTAACAGATATTATCAACTGGTTGCTAAGGATCTTCAAAAATCTCTTAATACAGGTATTAGTGATGCAAACATGAGGAATACTGAGGGGATTCAGAACGAATTAAAATTCCACCCAGTATGCCAAGACGAGTTGTCAAATATCATTGATAGTTTAAATAATAAAAAAACTGTAGGAATGGATGGGGTATCCAGTAAAATTCTGAACATATTAGGTATGCTATCTTAGTATGGGGTAATTCATCAAAACAAAATCTAGATAGGGTGTTTAAGATCCAAAAGAAAGCGGTTAAATGTATAGAAAGAGTAAATAGATTAGATTCATGTAGGCCGTTGTTCAAGAGACTTGGTCTCCTAACTGTACCCTGCTTATATGTGTATGAAGCTACTCTATATGTAAAAACGAATTATATTAACCAAAATCTTGATGTACATGATTATAATACAAGACGCCGAGGAGATTATCACTTGGTGAGTCACAATAGTAGCTTATTCAAACAAAAACCTAGTTATATTGGTAGGAAATTCTACAACAAGCTACCGCAGTTTTTGAAGAGTCTTGAAAATATAGAAATATTTAAAAAACAATTGTAGAAATATTTAGTTGATAAAGCTTTTTATAGTGTACAAGAGTTCCTTTCACATCAAAATTAAGCCTCACCTCAACTAATTGAAGTAATTATGGTATCTAGTGTATAATATTGTTGATCTGACTTGTCTTATACTCCTTAACTGGAGTCAGTCTCCAGGACGTAATCTACAAAAAAAAAAAAAAACCATCCTGCCAATATCAGCAATAAATTCGCTTCCAAGTGCTTCTCTACTGTTCACTTTATCTTCTTGTCAGTGGCTTGTTCGCTGTGTGGGTGAAAATTCGAGTGTTGAACATCAGCCAAAAATATAGAAGAATCCTTCCTATTCTTGAATAGTCAAACATGGGTTGTTGTCACTTTTACCCATTATTGTTATCTGCAGAGTAAACTATCATAATGTAAAAACTTGAAATAAATTTACTGTGAAGAACTCGAACTTTCATGAAACACTCTGGAGTTTGGTAGAAGTTTGGATTCATACTTCCTATAATGAATTAAAATATGTATAGCTTATATTGATATTTTGTTTATTAATGTCAATTATTGATATGGTGCATAAATATTATAATACTATCAATCAATATTCTATGTTGAAATCTATTGGTTATGGAGACAACGAATATTGAGTTCAAAAATAGTAAAATAATAGGCCTACTAATGATAAAAGAAAAAGTTTTTTATTGGTGTTCTTGATGATCAATCTTTATTTGAAATTCAAAATTATCATTCTTTTTAGGTGAATTCAACGACTTCAGTCAATTTTTTACTATGAATAAGTAATATTTTATTTACTCTCTTGGCCGAACCTTTTTGAATCGTTGAGATTCATTTTCAAAGGCGTCCTTCTTGATCATCGATGTCAGGTTTTTGGTTAGAAGTCAGTTTTTTCGATGATCAAGAAGGACGCCTTTGAAAATGAATCTCAATGATTCGAAAACTTTCGGCCAAGAAAGTAAGTAAAATATTTCTTATTCTTAATAAAAAATTGACTGCAAGTCGTTGAATTCACCTAGAAAGTTAATATTAACAACGGAGATCGTCATGGAACAAGAAATCCAGGAATCGAATTTACATTGAGGTGGATGGTGTCTGGTGTGGAATTATGAATTATTAAGGAGAGAGATTGTCTCTTTCAAGGGGATTGTAAGAAGTTGTTTGTTGAGCGTATTCGTCAGCCTCTATGACTCAAATGCTGCCAGGTTTCTAGAGTGCTGCTTGCCGAATTTCTATTATATAAACGTCCCAACGAGCACAACGAGCATTATTCAACGTATAGCGAGGAAAATGGTGAGAGCTTAGACTCAAAACTGTGTTAATGCTTGTCACTATGACTGCAGATTCAGAAACATTGTAGACGTTGCAATTTATCCACGTCCAAACAAAATAGAGGTACCTATCTATAGATACTGCTCCTCAGTTTATTGATATAGCAATACATTTTGGACCTCCTTTGCAGGTGTGATTCATATTCTGTCTTGACAGGCATCATCAACATTCTCTCCTATTCTAGATAACTTCAGTGTTATCCAGCAGTGTTTTATTGCTGTCACTGGCTTCTGAATGCTATCATACGGTTTAGTTCCTTAGCTTGAACGCATATTACCTTAATTTTTGTTAATGACCTATATCAATACTACTCATATAATTCTCAACTCAGCAATTAGAATACAAAAACTCCTCTTTATAGTCCAAGATCTGAGAGATTTCATATATGATGGATTTTTTCGCTGGAATGGTTATTAGGGGTCCCAGGAAGTAATTTTCGCTCTGGTGTTCATTCAATACCTTGTACGTTTTCCCGCAATAACAAAATCAAAGATGGTGGACGCTTAATCTAGAAAACTTCATATTATATCTCTACATTTATCAATAAACAATTTTTCTCAACGATTCTAAATGTATTTTGAAACGCTGAAACCGAATATCACATCCCCCATTTCGTGAAAGGGTGGCTTCACCCTAAAAAATCGGGAGAACCCGATTATCATTATATTTTCATAATATTACATAATGAAAAATGGTGCGTTTTCAATTTTTGTGGCAATTATCTCAGAAACTATGGACTTTTCAAGTCAAAACGTTCTTTACAAACTTCTAGAACAAAATATTTTCTTCAAAATTAGGGGTCATATTAATTTAAATTTCCGATGAGCGAGGACGAAATTAGAGCGGATTATAAGATGGATGTCACTCAATTACAAATATACTCATTGATATAGTAAAAACTAAGTTATCCAAAACCAATTTCCTAAAATTCTTGTCTCAACAATTCTGTAGCCTATGTATTTTAAGATTTTGAATCCTAATGTACATAGTACATTTTCCCTACGCAGTACTGTTTACTTACGTACAGTGGTGGTCCCAGGGGGGGATGGGAGGGATATATCCCCCCAAAATATCAAGACGGATCCCCCCCTAAAAAATAATTTATTCATAATTATGTATGTATAGTTTTTGCGAGAAATAAATTTAATCTGTATCATTGTTACTTGTTAGCTGTTTACTTTTGAAGTAAATCACAATAGTTTCTGTATTATTCTTAATTTTTTATTTGTGATATTCTTTCTTGTAAACTTAATAAATGTAGCCTACATTACATTGTTGTGTAACAATCCAAGTATTTTTTGGCTATTCCTTCGTGACTTGCATGTTAAAAATATGGAAAAAGTATTATATGAAAAATATGCCCAAAGTGAGGAATCTTAAGAAAATTTACTTTTGGAAATTTTTGAATTTTTTGTTTATGAGAAATTTAGACTTTTCTGATTGGATGACAATATTAAGGCTGAGCGCCAGTCACCGTGACTCTGACCAAGTCTCGAGTCCTGACTCAAGGCAACAAACAAACGAGTCTACAATCGAGTCAATCGACTTTGGTCCGGTTTTGAATCACTCTGGTGGATTAGTATGTAACTAGCTTTCCATACCCCTGGAACGTTGCCAGATCTCTCAGCTCCCGTCTGATCCGCTCTTCGCCTGGTCTGACTAGGCCTTCTTGGGAGGGAGGCAGAGTTGTTCTTCTACTCATAATCTAGTAAAGCAAATGTAGTTTACAAGCCTGAGCCACAGATATTCCAATACCTGAGCTTTCATTCACAAAAATAGTCCGATATGACTGACGGCTAGAGAGCATGGTCAGTTTGAGCTCTCTGTTCACTTAGGGTGGCATGAGTAGTTTGGTACATTGTTTTGTGCCGTGTTTCATTTTTAACCTAATATTGTACAGTATTCTACAATAATAAAACTAATAATTGACTAATGACAAAAATGTAAGGAGTTTTTTATTGTGTTAATAATGGAAAGGCAAAGCATTAGTTGGGTCGTCTTTCAATATTTTGTTTTTTATTTTTCTATTCACCCAGGGTTACTCCTAATTCAATCATATCCTTTCTAATTTCCTAAATTATCTTCGTTGAAATAATTTCAGTTATTTTTTTGCAATTATACTATACATATATTTCCAAAGAATAACGTATTTTTAATCTTTTAATTTTTGGATGTCTTTCACTTAATTTTTTAAACAAACATACAGTAAAGATGCACCTAATAATTTCATGATTATAAAAAATAGTTTCTGATTGAGTAAAAATGGAGGCCATCATGTGTTTTTGGCGCCTGAGGCAAATATCTTGAATTTTGGGAAAATTGATTAAATTTGGAAAAATAACTAATATACAGTAAAATAAAATTGACTATTATAATTTGAAGAAGGCTTTTTTACAGACAACACTTTATTACCTCATACACAAAACATATATAATATTACCACAATATTTTTGTAATTTTCAAAGCCAATTCAGTGCTGAAAAAATCTTGGAAAAACCAATATATGTATAATAATAAACCTTTATTGCAGCAACTCCTGAGGTCGTCAGAAGCATTGAAAATTGTCATATTTCGCATCAAAATAATTTTATCTCATACAGCATTGCTAGAACGTTAAAACAGATAAAAACACAAAATCACATTCAAAATTAGCCTTCCTATCTATCTATTGCAGTGTGTCATTTAAAGCTGTCTATAAATTGTCTACAAAGTCTTGGACCTTTCATAAAAATCCTCAAACCTATAAAATAATGGATTATTCATCGAAAAAAGTTTCAGTCTACGCTTAAAAATTGGATATGGCAGTTTTTGAAGCTCTCAGGAATGGCATTGAACAGTTTTACACTTATAAAATGAAAAGTCTTTTGTGTGTTTGAATAATTATAACGGTGAGTAATCAAGTTGTTTCTTGTGTTGTGAATATGTATCACCCCCTGCATAGTGAAGTTTTCCAAATTATTTTTCACACAGATCAAACATTGTAAAACAAAGAGGGAAGGAGGGTCAAAATTTGAAGCAGTATAATTTGAAGCATTCCATGTGGAAATGTAATAATTTCCCCGAGCCCCTGGACCCACTATTCGATTGTGGTGGGGGGGGGGGGGTTTACTATTCCTTGCTTGAAAACCCCCAACATTTAATGTGGACAATGCAACATTAATAATATTTTTGCTCATTAGTCAGCTAAAATTAGCTGACTATATAGCCAATTTTTGGTTAACCGATTTATTTTGAAAATTTATTATAATTAGTCAATTAAATTTAATTGTGTTGTAAGGATAACGTTATTATTCTGTAACTTTCGACACTCAGTGCATACATGCTTTTCTTAGGTTTTTATGATTTTTTAGCCAACCAGAATAAATGTTTATATAAAGAGTAAAATTGTAAAGTTATGTAATGCTAGGATAAGTTGATTGATGAGTTGTAAGATAATCACAGCGTATTAGCAAAGACGATAACATTGAATGCTTCGTCTTTGGCCATATGTAATTAATCTTCTTCTTCTTTGGTCATGAACCCACAGGTTGGTTGGCAGCAGCACGCCATTCCGTTCTTCTGTCAGCTTTCCTCTTCAAATCCGCATATGTCTGGCACCCGGTGTCTCATTATTTGCTGGATGTAGCTCAATCTAGGTCGTCCTCGGCGAGTTCTTCCTTCAATGACTCCTTCCAATATTCATTTGATGAAGTTGTTGTGCCTCAAAATGTGGCCTATGAGGTTTACTCTTCTTCTCTGAATATTTTTCCAGAGAGATCTATTCTCTTGCACTCTAATGAGGACATCTTCATTTGTAACCCTATCTCGCCAGCTGATTTTTTCCATTCTCCGGTAGCACCACATTTCCAAAGCCTCTAATCTTCTCCTTTCTTCCTTTCCAATTGTCCAAGTTTCACACCCGTAAATGGCTGTACTCCACACATAGGCTTTCATAACTCTCTTCCTTACATCTAAATTAACATTTCTACATGTCAGTAGATTTCTTTTTCCATTGAATGCTATTTTAGCAAGTTGTACTCTGTTCTTAATGTCCCTTTTGCTCCTTCCATCTGCTGTTATTTTGCTACCTAAGTAACCAAATTCTGTAACCTGCGCTAGTTCAACTCCATTTATTCCTATTCGTATGGGTTCATCGCAGTTCAGGGCACCACACCTCATCACTTTGGTCTTTTTCTTATTTAACCTCATCCCATATTGTTCCTTTAAGGTGTTTTCCATTTCGTTGAGTATAACTTCCAAATCCTCTCTCTTTTCTGTGACTACAGCAATATCATCTGCAAATCGTAGCATATCTATTTTTGTTCCATTAAGTTTTATTCCTACATCCACATTCTCTCTAATTATGTAATTAATATATGGAGGTTATTCTAGCTTAGGTTTACTCATAGAATTTTGTATCTAGGGTTGAAATGAAATGTTTTTTTTATTGCCTAATTTTTGTGTTAAATAATGAACTTGATTGTAATATTAAAATAATTTTTATTTTTTAAGTTTTTCATCTCATAATTTGTAGTAAATTTCTGTTTGTAAAGCACCTTTTTTAATTACAGTTCCACTACAGTTTTTATTGAAAGTATCTTTGTTATCTATCAAAGAATTCTTACAATATAATATTCCATTCACAATGTAAGCTCTCCAATAATGTAATCATATTTCATGATTAAGATGCAGTATATGGAACAATCGCAAGAATTTTCTATAAAGAAAAATTGGTTTCCTTCGTTTGACACAGGAGCCCACTCAAATTTTGTTCACTCTTTTGATAGACAAAAATTGGTATAAAGCTGGAGTTTTTTTAATCCACTCTAAGTGAGTTTGCAAAAGTTGAAATTGAAGAATATGAAATTCTACGTCGATTGATGAAAAACAATATATTCATTCAATTGTTCATTCACAACAAATTTTCAAAAATCAGGTATTTTTATCTCCTTTGTGAAAAATATGTCACCTTCATGTTTCGTTGCATTTATCATGTAAATGCTCACACCAACACATAAAAGTTAGATGAAAGAAGTTTTTAGATCATTGAATTTACTTTCAGAAGAGTTCTCAATTTGAAAATTTGGCCAATTTGTCGATATGCAGAAAAACCTGAATCACTGTATATCAAACCGAAGTGATAGCCGATGGCCGTAGCAGGTATCTGTTCAATCAGAGATAAGCTACGAAACTCCTGTGCGCTCTTTGTAAGGGTGACCGATTGGATTGGCCAGCAAAAAAGACTTGGTTCTCTGCTGTAAAAATCACTTCCTGGTGGTTCGGAACCCACCTAAAACTGTAGGTCCAACTCATCAATCACCATCATCCAATTCATTACCCACTCACAGGTCTCAGACGTATGTGGGCTTCATCCTCCGAAAAAGAAAAAGAAACCTGAATCAATTATGACAGTAACCAAGTTTCATAAGTAAGTGATATCAGGAAAAACATTTAGTAGTTATTTTCTCAACGAATTGAAATGTAGTTGATGATGATAGAATAATTGAGATAAAGTGTATTCATTCAGTCAGAGAACGAACTAGCTGAAGAAGTCAGTATTGTCAGATAAATTGTAGTCAGTCAGACAAATGTAGAGTAGGTAACACAAATCGATAGTAAATGTTAAAAATGCATATTCGTTTTATTGCTGATGATGCCCACATGAGTCCGAGACTTGTGCGTGGGAAATGAGGTGGATGATAACTCATAAAAGCCAGATGGAGGAGCGAGATTCGAACCCACGACCGCTGAACGACAGCAAGCTGAAGTTGCGACGCCCCAATCAACTGCGCTAAGCGGCCCGCCAAATATGTGCAATAGGTGTCTTTCAAAGTGCCCTAAGATTAAAAAATCTTAATTTGATGGACTTATTATGATAATTATAATTTGTTTTTTTTTTTCTCATTTTCATTTTATACTTTTATACTAAGATCATTTTGTTATGAAATTGAATTTTATTTTATAGTACGGTATACAGTATGTTCACATATTTATTTATTGAAACTGATTTTAAAATGTGAAGGTATGTATGTTATAAGTTGATTGATGAATTGTATAATAATCACAGCAAAATACCAAAGACGATGACATTGAATGTTCGTCTGTGGCAATAGGTAATTAATATTTACACGGTCGTTATTTCAAGATGTGAAGTTGAAATCCGCTATGGTTACAACACCCAGATGCAGGTAAAACAGCTTAGTTTGCTAATAAAATTTTACATCTAGGATTGAAATGAAAAATGTTTTTTATTCATTGTCTAATTTTTGTGTTACATAACATAACACAATTATAATATTGAGTATAATAATATACTCAATTGTAATATTTATATATTTTTTTTTCGTATTTCATCTCATAATGTGTAGTAAATTTATGTTTGTAGAGCAACTTTTTCAATTACAGTTCTATGACAGTTTTCATTGGAAGCCTCTTTATAATTATATTGTCTATCAAAAAAATCCTACAATATAATCCCATTCACTATGTAAATTATCCAATAAACCATAATGTAATCACAAGAGTACGGTACAATATATGGAACAATCGCAAAAATCTTAGAAATTAAGAAAAATTCGTTTACTTCCTTCCAACACAGATTGGCATTATGTTTATTTGAGAGGAAAAGATCAAGGGTGAAAGAGAGTGAGAGAGCGGAAAAGAAAATGTGTGAGTGCTACTGGAGACATGTCATTCAAAGCAATTATTTTCGATCGCATAATTATCCAAGAACTGTAAACAAAATGCATCCGGCAGACAGAGCTTGTGCCGGTGTTGCGCGTGAGGGAGCAATTGATAAGGGCGAGTGTGATGAACGAATATGGTTCAAACCCGCAAAATAGCAAGTCCTTGCATATGTGTGAGTAAACGTGCTTGCACATTTGCATGAGGAAGTTGACTCTGTAAAACAAAAGAGAATCCAATAAAACTTTGGGGCAACTTAGCTACCCAACGATTTAATTTGGATTTACAATAATCTCTCTATTGCTGGAAGGGATATCAGAGATTTCAATAACATATTTTGTATTTCAATCGGAAATCTAGTTTTTCTGTAATTAAGGTTTCAAAAAAATGATTTTTTTTTTTTAATGAAAATTTTGAAAAATGAAATACCTCATTACAAAAACAATACTTTGTTACATTGATCCTGGAAATTACACTTTTCTATTCACAACCGTTCATGATACTGGTTGCCCCCAAAATTTAACTTTAAGTGCTCATATCTCAGAAAATAATTGATGAATTTTTTTTATTTATTGCAATAGACTACATTTCAGTAGCCTAATAATCTCCAGTCAAAGAGACTTTGAAAAACAATATGACCAAAACCCTATTACACAGCCTTAAAACCAAGGTTCAAACATGTAACTTAAGAAATTTCAAGTTCTTCAATAGGGGTGGTTTTGGGGAGATGAGTATTTTTAACTTTTCAAATATTACATTTTTGTGATTTTTATTAATAGAAATCAAATAAATATGAACAATTGAATTGAAAGTATTCATGGAATTTTTTCGAAAAAATCATCCCCTGCTTTTGAGTGATGGGTGTCTAAAGTGGGAAATCTTTAAAAAGTTGATTTTGGAAACGTTGGGCTCTCTTGTTTATAAAAAATTAGGACTTTTGCTGATTGATGGCCAACATTAAAAAGAGGGTGAAACTGAAACAGCATTGAAATCTTCCTGTATCTGATAGGGGTAACTTTTGGGGGAGGTTGAACATTTTTGAATTATGCAAATGTTGACACCTTGCGAATTTTATTGGTCAATAGGTAAAATTTCAATATTAATGAAAATATTAGAATTCATAATTCATGATAAACTACTAAAATACTCAATACAGAATGATCTGCTGAATAAGAACCAATATGGCTTTGTTCCCGGTAAATCCACTACCCAATTATGAGAGAGAGTATCGTACTTGATTAATAAAAATATAGATAGGAGGAGCTTAATCTTTGCAGTACTATTAGACCTGAGCAAAGCATTCGATACTAACCAACATGAAATACTAATAAAGAAATTGAATGTGATGGGAGTATGTGGGATGGTTTTGGAATTATTCAAGAACTATTTTACAGACAGGGAAACAATTTTTAAAATTGGAAACAGTAATAGTACTCCAAAATCCCAATCATTCGGAATCATTCAAGGTTCCCCATTATCACCCTTTCTATTCAATTTATACATTAGCGATCTGAAAAACTGCAATTTTAAGGGAGAGGTCTATAACTATGCAGACGATACCATCATCCTATTTACACACAAAAACTTATCAGTCGCAGCCGAAAATATAAATAAAGACATAAATACAATCACAAAATATTTTCACAACAACTATATTCATATTAACAGTACAAAAACTAAAACAATAGTATTCCATAACCCAAAATTAAACATAAATATCCTCGATTCAAACAATAGAATAATTAGTCACAACTACAAATGCTTTTCAATACCTAATCAGTGCAATTGCAAAAAAAATCAAACATTCAGATTCAGTTAAATACTTGGGGCTGCATTTTGACTCAAACATGAAATGGTACACACATTCCCAGATGTTGGCAAAAAAACTGAAATATATAGCACATAGATGTTATCAATTGAGAGAATTGCTACCCACAAAAACAAAACGTATTGCGTACTTTAGCTTGGTTGAATCCCAAATAAGGTATGGAATAACTGTATATGGTCATGCCCCAAATTATATTCTGAATCCAATTGTACAGTTAACTAACAAAATAAGGAGAAACCTTTTCCAGGGTCTAGATACAAATATCCTGCAAATACTCCATTTCCGAAACTTATACAACTACATAATATTACTAAGATACTATTTTGAAAACCGTTACCAACAAATAATTAAAAACAGATACAACACAAGACACTCACAATATAGAACATGAGAATATTACACAGAGATGGGAAAAGCTGTACTAGAACACTTTGTACCACATATCCTCAACAACATCCCTAACCACCTAAGAAATCTCAACACATATGCCGATGCAAAAAGAGAAATCAAATGCTATTATATATCGAATCAATAAGATGCCAACTATCATATTTCTCAATAATTATGTTGATAGGTAGGGAATATATACACAAAATATTTAAACAGCAAAAAATTACAAAAATTGTAGTCATAAGTACAACTGAACCTCATAAAACAATACTGTGGTATAATAATTGAAATAAGTCTAGAAAAAACAAAATAAACAGAAAAATAATTTGGTATGAACCCCTAATAAAAGATAAAATTAGCTTCATAGGGTAGCCACCAGAATACAATGATTGAATTTACTATTCTACTACTATTCTCACAATATATGTATAAATTATGCTTGTATCTGTATACTGTACTTATATTATTGGTTTGTCATGTAAAAGTGAGATAATAAAAAGTAAATAAAGAAAGATTATTATTATTATTATTATTATTATGAAAAATTATAATTACGATTATTACTATTACTATTACTATTATGATTATGATTATGATGATGATTATTATTATTATTATTATTATTATTATTAAAATTTCAGGCGTCGTTTTCTGATTATTATTATTATTTATATAAGAAATGTTTTATTTCTTGTAATTTTTTCTGACATTAGAGATATAGATTTCAGAGCATTTAATGGCACGATTTATGTTTTTTAAGACAATTATTTACCCACCTCTAAGTATCTTTCTTATCACATCAACAATTAAATAATTGCATATTATGCAAAAGTTTAATAAAATGTAAGATCAAATATAGGATTAATTTCATCTACTTTTTACTCAATTTTTATTTTTTATTTACTTCCATTTGTTTTCATTTGTATCGAAGTAATTAAATGTTATATTGCAAATTATTAAATACTGTTATATTTATAATGATAATGTTATAATGATAAATATAACATGTGCATCGGCATACATGCAAAGGGATGGATTATTATTATTATTATTATTATTATTCAATAATTATTTATTTATTTATCCATTTATTTTATACACAAGTGGGGAAAGAGGTCCCTTGATTACCACAGTATGCATTATTAATTCTTTAGGTACTGCTGTGCCCCCAGTCATGATCTTCCCAAGAGTCAAATTCAAAGATCATATGATTCATGGGGCTCCACCAGGGACAAAGGGCCTTGCAAGTAAAAGTGGATGGATAAATTCTGATCTGTTCATTGATGTTATGAAACATTTTAAACTTCACACTAGTGTGACAAAAGAGAATCCTGCCCTAGTGATACTTGACAACCATGAGTCCCACATAACAATTGAAGCCATTGACTTTTGTCGGAATAATGGTATAACACTGCTGACTATCCCACCACACTGTTCCCACAAGTTGCAACCTCTGGATGTGAGTTGTATGAGGCCATTCAATTTGTTTTATAGTGCAGCCCATGATTCCTGGATGTTGTCACACCCAAGAACTATGTTCTCAATTTATGAAGTTGCAGCCTGCATTGGTGAAGCATACCCCAGAGTAATGACACCTCTCAACATCACTGCAGGGTTTAAAAAATCTGGTATCTTTCCTTTCAACAGACACATTTTCACAGATGTTGACTTCCTGTCAAGCACAGTAACAGATAAACCAGCTCCTGAAGATACAACAGCTCTTGCAACCACAATAGATACAACAGCTCCTGCAACTACAATAGCCACAACAGCTCCAGCAACTGTAGTGGTTGCATCAACTTCTGAGACTGCAGTAGCTTCAACAGCTCCAGGAATTGCATCAGCTCCTGAGACTTTAGCAGCTACAACAGCTCCTGAAACTGCAGCAGGGATAAGGCACCTTGAACCTGAAAAAAATTCACTCACTCCAACAGTAGTTTCATCCAGGGATAACAAGACCGACCTCTTATACGAATCACCAGAAGAAATAAATGGCTATCCCAAAAGAAAACACAAAACAGACACAGGTAAAAAACCAAGAAAGAAGGGAAAAACCATGATTACAACTGATACTCCAGAGAAAAATGCAATATTAGAAGAAAAAAGACAGAAAGAACTATGTAAAAAACCTATGCTACAAGAATTGACTCAGGAATTTGAACAAAGTGAGCAGCCAATATCAGAAGATTCAGAGGACACTGACAATCTAGTTTAGACAATTGATTCCTGTGATGACATGGATATTTCTGAGCTGGAGTCAGAGCCAGATGTTTTGATCTTTGGTGACTTGGATAAAGATCCAGAACCAAAAGAGTTTATTCTTGTTGAATTTGAAGATAAAGGTAAAAAAAATCTACTACTGTGCAGAAGTCAAGGATAAGAAGTCAGACTCAACCTTTGAAGTGAAATTTTTAAGAAGAAGCCAGAAATGTCTTGGAAAATTCATCTTCCCTCTCATTGATGACATTGCTACAGTTGAAAAAAAGACATCAAGATAATTTTATCCTTGTTGCAGAATCCAAATGCAACATGACGCCAGCAAGCTCACATTGGTTTCTCAATAAATTTGGACTCTATTAATGTTCGTTGAATTTGAATTTTTACCACTATACACCACTTATGCAATGTTTGGGACACTCATTTCACTTGTGTCCTAACATCTCACTTGTGGCTTAAAAGCAATCATAATGCAATCGTTGCATGATTTATTTAATTTAATTGCTTCAAGTATAATAGGTATAAATCCTAGTACTTGTACAGCTATGTATAATCTACTTTATATGGCTATATTATAAAGTACACGACATGAGAGGTTAGAAAGCAATTTCAATACAGCTCACTTCATTCCATGGATTATCAAAACTGGTTCCATAATGAGAACCTATTCAAAAACACTATTGGTAGCCTACTGTCACTTTTCAGTAAGTTACAGGTCTGGCCAGTCATAATAATTATGAATTATTCTTTAAAACAGTGTCAAATAAAAAAGAATGATATGCAAAATAGTCATATCAGCTGATTTGAACATTTTAAAATCAAACTGGGCCAGATCAGAACTGTAAAGAACAATCGCGCTTTATAGGTTATGTTACATATTTCGGAAACGTTATCTGATGCATTGCTAATTTGAATTGAATGTAATTTATTGGTAGTCGGAAATAAAATATTGTATGCAACAATTTTGTTTCGCTTTAAAGAAACTTGTGAGATCTCTAGAACACTCTTCACTCATATTCTGACTTACATCTCACTCGCTGCTTAAAGACAGTCATAATACAATCGCTGCATAAGCAAATATTATAAAAAATATTCGTGAGTGCAATTAGGTTACCAAGCAATCTGTTTTGGATTTATTTAATTTATTCGATCATAATTTCAGTTTTAAGATTTATAAATCAGTTGAGAAATGAGTGATGTTGATCTATTGTAATGGTGGCGGAAATTGATTACTATCGCCTCTGTACTCCAAAGACTAGTCTGACACAGCCAAGCAGCTCATCTTGAGCAGAGTAGAAAGACAATGTTGCCCGGTATGAACCAAAAATCATAACCGGTAAGGGTTTATATTGAAGATTTGATACAACAAGGTCGTCCACTTGATAGTTGCCCTGTAAAGAAAGAGAAATTATTGACCAAATTCAATTTCAAAGTAACATCTCATATAATTATTAAACTATGATATTTCATCTTAATTTTGTAAGGACTCGATTCAATTCATATTCTTAGGTACCGTATCTTCCTTAATTCAAGTGGGATAAAATCGGTAGAGATGACACAAATTTTCTAAATAATTCTCAATAAATTTAAAATGCCCTTAGCTTAAAAAAAATTTATCCACTTGTAAAAAAGAGTTTTTTTCTAAATGTTATCTTGTGAATTTCAAATACAATATTTGGCCCTAATATTTAACTCTTTGTGAAGCCTTATATACTGCAGCATATCTATCCATTTTGCTACGGGTCAATGGGTGTCATGCCGAATGCTGATAAATCCTGAACTTAATATTAATTTTCTGTTTGCCCAAATCAAGATATCAATGTTTCTTTTCTAAATGAAGAGTTCTATGATTGATGAAGAAAATAAACACTTCAATTCGAATTATATCCTGTATATTGTCATATATATTAAGCATAAGATCAGTAAACACCCTAAAGGTATTTGATAGAAAGTGCATTATTATTCAATCTTTTAACTAAATTTTTATTAAGGATTAAGCTTTTCACTATCTTACCGTAGGTAAAAAATAAACTCTCCCCTTTACTTTCTATTTTCCCTGCCACAATCAACAAAAAAAAGTATCAAAGATCATACAATGCTCATGTACCCAAAGCATAACAAGTCGCATTTTCTGGTTAGGTTTAGTAGGAGAGAAAGGTTGATGCAACCAGCGATCACATAAGACCAATTGTCTCATGTGATCACTGGATGCAGCCCTATCTCTCCCTGTAGTAAGAAAACCGGTCTGGGAGTAGCCAGTGTGACGTCACCTTTGCCAAACTCTCACATTCTTCCTATGCAATTGCTGCCTAGTATTTTTATATTTATTTGTTGGTGATAAGTGATGGTTAAGTTGTGATATCATGTTACATTAGATATTATTTCAACAATCGAGTTTAGAAATTTTAATAACAATTTCATTGCATTGCTTAGTAACGTAGCCTACATGCCTAATGCCGTGGCTAAGGCTCTATAAAGACTTATAAAGGTATTTATAGAGCACTAGCCGTGGTCATTCACAGGATTATGTCACAAACAGTTGATCACAAAATCGGCTTGATATGTGATACTAACTTTGTTTTCTGGTTGTTTCCCCATTTCCTGATACTATAAATTTCACTCTTCACATGAATTCAATAGCTTTTCTTTCAAGTATTTTTTCCATGATCCGGGTAATCAGTGTCTGAATAGATATTTTCAAAATTAAATTTTCTTTTTCTAGTAAAAGCTTTGGCCTTATCTTCCTGCTCCTTTAAAGTTCTTTGATCTTTCTTTCAGTTCATCTCGACTTTTTCTTGAGCAAAACTGTCCCAAACCCCTTCCATATGTCCTGTGCTATCCTTCATTTAGCATAGTTGAAGAAGATTTGACTGCTAGAAATTTTGGGCCAGAAAAACACCAACAGTAACTGATTGCCACAACTTCCAAGTAGATTTGAAACACAAAGTATCATCTTGGTGAAGTTAAATTGTAGGCTCAAAACGCTAGCTGACTATAATTATGGTATTTTTCTGTATGAAATTATTAAATATACATCATTATAAGCTTCTGAAACAAAATTAAACTTATAAGGGAACTTTTTTTATGCCTATGGCAGATTTTTTGTCATGGAAAACATCACAGATTTTTCATGCCCTTGAACTTTTATTTGATTTTTGCAGCAAGTACGCCTTATATAGAAATAGTGCAGCATGTATACCAGATTTCATTGCGGCATGTATCCCATCGGTGTGGGGATAGATTATGCCACACCATACATTATTACTCCATGACATAAGCAGCCAAGATGACCAAACCACAAAACACTCTTTAACAGTACTTACTGTGTTAATACAACCGATCAAACAATTAGAAATATGCCCCTATTTAGAAAAATCTGATAGCTCATTATAACTCTAAATAAATTACAAGCATAACTCAGAGACTCACCCTGTTTGTCAATAATAACTCTGTTAAAACAATCAGAAACGAATCAAAAACACTTCCTTTGTCAACTAGCATACTGTGCAGTTGCAGAGCTCATATGCGCACACTCTGTTAGCTTTGACCTGAACTATGGTGGGTGCGCACTCTATGCTACCGCATGTGGCAACTCTATTAAACTCTATTAGACTTACCCTGACATGATGAGATAATTCATGGGATTTTCCAAAGTGGCATGTTTCTTTAAGAATGATGAAATATATGAGTGATTAGAAAAAAGTGTTTGAAGTAGCCTATTTAAAATAAAATGTAGTCCACTTACTCTTGGCGTAACACAATTGGTTTTGTTGAAGGTGACCCCAGCTTTGGCCATCAGTATCTCATACGCCTTACCAAGGTATATATTGTATAAATTCTTGCAAATATTTCCATCAAAAGTGAAACTATAGTGATTTGGACGCCAGCCCCCATTGCCCCACTGGCTACATTCAGTTGTCACCTGAAACACATGGAATTAGTCCTGTAAATGCAGAACTGCATTTGCAAGAAAATACTTCCAACACCAAACCAACCAAGACAGCAGAGAGAGAGAGAGAGAGAGAGAGAGAGAGAGAGAGAGAGAGAGAGAGAGAGAGAGAGAGAGAGCGAGAGAGAGTGAGCGAGAGAGAGAGAGGTCCGATGGTCTATATCTTACAATTCACCCCCCACCACATAGCAGCATTCATTCCGTTTCTCACAGTGACAACAGTGACAATGCGCATTCTACTGTGTGCAGGTCTGAGTCTCCTCCAATTCTCCGGACTACAATAAGCATTTGTGGTGGTAGAAGATTGCTTCCCCAATTCTATGTTGGAAGTATTTTCTCGCAGGCTTTAGGAGACATATGTGAAAAAAGAAATTTATGTCATTTCAATCCACTGAGAAAAAAGCTATATAAATATAAAAGCTATATATATATTATAGAGTCATAGCTGTTTCCATTTCAGGTTCTCTAATACCATTGACCAGTGCGTCCCCAACACAAAAACGTTGAATTGAATTGAATTTTTTTATTAGATTCCAAAAACAAAAAGCATACAATTGTACAGATACAAAGCATATACTTAAGATAAAATACATTTTTATGAGATAAGGAATCAATTCTCACATGAACCGCAAGGTTTGTTGGTGAGATTGAGTTCATATAAATATTGTATTAAAATTAAAGTAATATTTAAATAATAAAATTTAAAGTAAAATTTAGAGAAGAAGGAAATCTAAAATTTTGTAATACTTGACTGAGTAAATGTAACTACTAAAAATGAATAGTAGAAATGCTAAAAAATTAAAGAGCAAAATTACAACTACTTTCGCACTCATTCACACACTTGCACACAGGAGGGAGGCACACAACCATTCACACACACACACACACACACACACACACACACACACACACACACACACACACACACACACACACACACACACACACACACACACACACACACACACACACACACACACACACACACACACACACACACACACACACAAAACTACACTTGAAAATGATGTTTAATGATATATTGATCTGATGAGACTTGAACACTCGTCGTCATCATTGATGGAGCCTAACCACGATTGTATGGCACTCTTATAGTGTGGTAATGAGAAGTTAAAATCGGGATGGCTTATGCTAGGTGGAGCATTTCGCAAAATTTCATGGATTAAATATGATGCACTCCTGTCACAAGCAGCGCGCGAATTGCGCTCTAGCCCTGAGTGGTGGAGGAGAGAGCCTCTAGTGGGATAAGGATGGTTAGAAGCATTGTTAAAATAAATTTTATTTTTAAAAGCAAAAATTAGAATTGAATTTATGAAAAGTTTTTTTATGGTTGGTACCTTGAAAAGAAGAAAAAGGCGATTAGATGAATAAGTTCTGACCAGGCCCAACCCCGCCTTGATTATTGCCTTTTGACTAACAGATAGCTCTTTAATTAATGAATCGTAAGCTCCCCCCCCAGGCAATAATTCCGTAAGATAGGATTGACTGCACATATGCATAATAAATTGTCCTCATATTTTTAATATCAAGAATCCCATGAAGCTTTGAGAATACGTAAATCAATTTTCTAAGCCTCTTTTTCAGGTAAACTACTATATGTGGTGCCCATGTCAGGCTATTATCAATGAGAATACCCAAGTACTTAAATTCATTTACAGACTCAATGATTTGGCAATTGCATTCTTCATTCCATTCTTCACCACAAGTGTGAAGCTTAAGAATGAGATGTGCCGGAGGGGCTCTGGTCTTGTGAAGGAAAATAGGCAGGATTTTAGTCTTTTTTATGTTCATGCTGAGAATATTAATGTCGAACGATTTTTTAAGTTTGATTATGTTCATGGATGCCATCCGATAAACGTCTTCCCAGCTGTCTGCTTCAAAGTATACTGCTGTATCATCAGCGAATAAGAGCATCTTACCAGAGATGTTACAGTTAATTATATCATTAATGTAGTAGAGGAGAAAAAAGACCGGGCCCAGTGTGCTGCCTTGAACCACTCCATAATCAATATTTTGAACACCACTATAAACACCTCCAGTTTCACTACGGCTGCTATTATTGTACAGATTATTGTTGTTATAGCTATTACTAAAAGTGGTCGTGTTGTATTACTTGTAGAGTAGCGTTCAGTAATGCACACAATCTGCCTGCGACCCGTCAAATAACTCTCGATCCAGCTGTGAGATACTCCAGAAATACCCATAAATTTCAATTTTTCTAATAAAATATTATGGTCTATTGAATCAAAGGCTTTTGCCAAATCAATAAATAGCAATAATATATATTTATTTTTATTAACACCTGCCCTCAAGTAATCACTTAATTGATAGAAGCAGTTAGCGGATTCGCAGTCATCTCTGAAGCCAAACTGACAGTCAGTTAGTAAATCATTTGCTTTCAAATATTGGAAGAGCTGTTTTTTAAAGCATTTCTCTATCACTTTAGATACTACACTTAGCAAAGATATGGGCCGATAATTGTTTACATCTCCTTTTTCGCCTGTCTTATACAGATGAATAACTTTTGAAAGGTGTAACGTTTTAGAAAGGTTATATGTTGTAGAACTGCAACAGTATGCATCTAAGGGTTGGAAACATATACCAAATGGATAAGGCTCAACAAGATGAATGACCACTTAACCACATGTTACGCCTCAAGGGCTATCTATGGATCTGATTTCAACTAATCCATATGATGAAGCTCATTTTAAAAATCATATGTTCCTGTAGAAGAAGGCTTGGTTGCCTTTCCTTTTTTCTTTATAATTATCCTTTAAATGCAGAGAATCTTCGAAAATCGTCACACATTCATCGCTGTGCATTACTAAAAGGAACATTCATGACAAATTTCAAAGAAATCTATTCACGCGTTCAGCTGTAAATGTGTTACAAACAGACAAATGCTAAACGGTCGACTCAATACAGAGTGTATTCGTTCTCTCTTCGTTCAGTCAATTATTATCTAAATTTTTCTTACAGTATAGGCCCTTGTACACGGGGCCAGTAGTGGCAGCCAGTTCTGGTGGTCATAAGTGGACGCCACTACACTAGTTTTAGCGGCCAGTACGCTTACACACGAGGTTAATACTGGCTTCCAATATTTTCACACAGTGGCCGCGTCAGTAGCCGTTGGTGAGTGACAGTGGAGAGACAAATATGGAGAGTGACAGTGAGTTTCATGAGACTTTTGATGAAGCGGTGGGTGAATGTGTTGTAACTTTATAAGTATATCATGCAATATCAGGAACAACTAAACCCTGACTAATAAGGTCTTCCTTCAGTTTAAAAATACTGCTTTCTCTTTTCGTTTTGTTGGAGTACTCTTTGTGGCGTACATTCCACAGAAGTTCGTAGTTTTGAAAAGTTTCTAAGAAGGTTTGAATATCTTGTGGCCCACACTTAATTGAGTTCTTAGACATATTTCAATTCACAAATTCACAATTTAATATACAGGGTGGGGGAAATGTTTGGAAACGGCTTAATATTTCATATACAAAGGTGATTTTGCGGTAGGTATGATTGAGGATCCTACTCAAATTGAAAATACTATTTTACTGTGACTTTAAAAATCTGGTCCGCCATCTTGGAACCGCCATTTTGAATGTAACTTTTTTTTTTAAATAGGAAGGGGGTCATGCGATACATGATTTCAATACGGAATTTTAAGACAAAATGAATGCCGAAAACCGCACATCGATATGTCAACCCGTTTCGGAGATATTTACATTATTAATCGATACCATGAAAAGCAGAAATGAAATAAATAAGTACATTAAAATCTTACCTATCAAATTTTTTGTTAATAGTGTTTGCTAATAAACATTAAAACCCAATTATTTTAATAAATGTTCAAACTGTTTTCCTTCAGCTGTTTGACAATGTGCTAATCTTAAATAATAGCCATCAAGCACATTTTGAATCATTTCGCGTGATGAACATCTGACTCTGGATATCATAATATCAACAATAATCATGATATCAACCTAAAATCATCTGTAATAATCCAACTGATTTAATGAATTCTTTTTCAATCATGAAGTAGTGAGTGTGTTTAAAGTCGTTCGCAATGGCATTTTTAAATGAAACCGCACATTTTGAATCATTTCGCGTGATGAACATCTGACTCTGAATATCATAATATCAACAATAATCATGATATCAACCTAAAATCATCTGTAATAATCCAACTGATTTAATGAATTCTTTTTCAATCATGAAGTAGTGAGTGTGTTTAAAGTCGTTCGCAATGGCATTTTTAAATGAAACCGCACATTTTGAATCATTTCGCGTGATGAACATCTGACTCTGGATATCATAATATCAACAATAATCATGATATCAACCTAAAATCATCTGTAATAATCCAACTGATTTAATGAATTCTTTTTCAATCATGAAGTAGTGAGTGTGTTTAAAGTCGTTCGCAATGGCATTTTTAAATGAAACCGCACATTTTGAATCATTTCGCGTGATGAACATCTGACTCTGGATATCATAATATCAACAATAATCATGATATCAACCTAAAATCATCTGTAATAATCCAACTGATTTAATGAATTCTTTTTCAATCATGAAGTAGTGAGTGTGTTTAAAGTCGTTCACAATGGCATTTTTAAATGAAACCGAGAGAATAACTTTGTTAATGATGCGCGGCTATGGAGATAGAGTACGGTCTTACCAAGAAGTTTCTGATTTATTTAACGAAACATTTCCCAACAGAAATCCAATTAGTAAAAGTGTTGTTTTTAAGACAGTAAAGCGGTTTCAAGAAACGGGCAAAGTGACTGATCGTGCTCGCACTGGAAGAACAAATACTGCCACCAACAATGAAAAATCTTTAGAGGTAATGCAATCATTTGTTGAAGATCCGCATACATCAACTAGAAGCGTTGCCAAGGAACATGGTATGTCTACTCGTTCTGTCAGAAAAGTTCTTAAGGAATCTCATTTCCATCCGTTTAAGCTTCATGTATTACAAGAACTGAATGAGGATGATTTCGACCGCCGGGTAGAGTTTTGTGACATAATGATGAACAAGTATGACAATGATCCAAACTTCTTTAATAATGTAGTATTTTCGGATGAAGCTACGTTCATGCTTAACGGCAATGTAAATAAGCAAAACTATCGTTTCTGGACCGATGTCAACCCATACTGGATGAAGGAGGGTCATACACAGTATCCTGAAAAATTAAACGTATGGGCTGGTATGGTAAATGGTCACATTGTAGGACCATTTATTATCGAGAATAATTTAACAGGTGCCATTTACGAGAACATGTTAATAAATTTGATCGTTCCAGCCATCCAGAACATCAACGGACAAGAGTTACATAACTTGTGGTTTCAACAAGATGGGGCGCCCCCTCATTATGCATTAGGAGTGCGGGATATATTGAACCAAACATTTCCCCAACGCTGGATAGGTCGTAGAGGTGCAATAGAGTGGCCCGCTAGGTCACCTGACCTCTCTCCACTTGATTATTTCTTTTGGGGCTACATGAAAGACAATGTGTACAAAAAGAAACCAGCAACAATTAATGAACTGAGAGAATGTATAACTGAAGTGGCTAACAGAATTCCACGCGAAATGATTCAAAATGTGCTTGATGGCTATTATTTAAGATTAGCACATTGTCAAACAGCTGAAGGAAAACAGTTTGAACATTTATTAAAATAATTGGGTTTTAATGTTTATTAGCAAACACTATTAACAAAAAATTTGATAGGTAAGATTTTAATGTACTTATTTATTTCATTTCTGCTTTTCATGGTATCGATTAATAATGTAAATATCTCCGAAACGGGTTGACATATCGATGTGCGGTTTTCGGCATTCATTTTGTCTTAAAATTCCGTATTGAAATCATGTATCGCATGACCCCCTTCCTATTTAAAAAAAAAAAGTTACATTCAAAATGGCGGTTCCAAGATGGCGGACCAGATTTTTAAAGTCACAGTAAAATAGTATTTTCAATTTGAGTAGGATCCTCAATCATACCTACCGCAAAATCACCTTTGTATATGAAATATTAAGCCGTTTCCAAACATTTCCCCCACCCTGTATATGTATATAATAATTTAATATATTATATTTACACAATATAATATACTCAATTTAATCTATATAAAATTCACAATTCACAAACGCACAACAATCACTTCATCTAAACAGAAACAACAATCTACACAGCTCCTCAGACTGCTTGAAACTGCTCTAATGGCGGCCACTGCACATAAGAACAGGCCAATAATGGCTGCCAGTAGGTCATGTGACCTGTTAGTGGCCACTTCACCGGCCACAAAAGTCGAACAGGTTTGACTTTAATGGCCGCCACTAGCTACTGGCCATGGAAGGCGCCAGTCCCCCTATACACAAGGCCAGTTGCACGATTATTGGTGGCGGCCAGTACTGGCCAGTTACAGTGGACGCCACTACTGGCCCCGTGTACAAGGGCCTTATGATTTTATCACTGTGGAATGAGTGGCTGGGCAAACTGAGTTTATTAACTTTGCATATAGTTGGATTTTCAATTACTTTAATTCAGATGTAATACTGATCATATTATTACTAATGTAATACTAATATTGATTTGCTAATTTGCTAAATATTTTATAATGTATAAGAAATGTGTAAGATTATATTTTCAAACTTAGTACATCCAACGAAAAAGCTTAAAAAATGAAAAAAACTAAACAAAAAAGAAACTGACTCATGAAATGATACTCAAGATATGAATACTCATGATGGAGAAAATTTTATAGATGGAGAAAAATAGCCTTTTAAAGTCAGCACCCAAATATTCTATGAGTTTATAAAAAATCTATGTAGTATTTCAGGAGTTCATGAAAAACTTGGCACTGACTTTAAAAAAAGATTAGATTTACTTGTATTAAATTTAGAACTTCCTCAGTTTAAAGTGAATACTTTATTTAAAATTGTTTAGTTCATGAGTATTATTATATCTCGAGTATCCTTTCATTAAAGTCGGTTTTTCTGTTTAAATTTTTCCATTATTCGCCACCTTCAGATGGCCTAATATCATGGAGATTTTTTCATATCCAGATCAGTTGGTTGTCACAGTGATGTAACAGATATTACTGTAGCCTACTTGGTTCACATTTAATATTTTACAAATTGCCATGCTTTTTACTATATGCTTATAAAGAAGAATTTATTGATGTATCGATCTAAAGAGTATTTTGTTAATATTTTCCAAGGCTTGACTTTTTCAAAACAATCTACAAACCTTAATGCTATTATCCAAGTTTTGTTTCATAGACATATTCCCGTAGAGAACAACGGTCGTTCTGTTCATTTTTCTTAGGTGAAAATCCAAAGTAATTTCTTTGTTTCCTTCTCTTGGACATTTTTCAAAACGATTGAACTTGATCCAATAGGGTCCCTGTCAATATTGGTTAGCAATGATTATTCATATGAAAAACAATTCATAAATGTCTATACATAATGCCATATACATTCAAAATTATGTAAGTTATATGCAGAAAAGCATATTTCTTACACACACACATATAATGTTATAATGTTGGATGCCAAAATGATGGTCAGGTGTAAATATTATATATATATATATATATATATATAGATTTCTCCTGAAACGCTGTATATATAAACCCATATATACAGAATGTTTCAGAAGGAATCTGCAATACTGCTCAAGCTTATTCATCTCATGAAAATAATTAAAAAAGTTCATATAAACGTGGGTCTGGAAATGTTTTATTAGCGAGATCATGATGACTCACCAAGTGATAATCTCCTCGGCTTCTTGTATTATAATTGTACAGGGTCTGTTCTGAAAGTAGTAGGACTGGTTTTTTCCTGGGCAAACGGGCAGACGAGAGGCGTTCTGCGCGTGCAGGATCGGTGGAGGGGGATATAGGGAACGCTGGGAAAAATCGGCAGTTGGCTCTCGGCCGTTGAAGAGAGCAGGTTGCTTGTACTGTGAACCCCTGTCGAAACGCCTCATCACGGAGAATCATGGAGCGTTTACTGGAGCAGCGATACGCGATCAAATTTCGTGTAAAGCTTGGTAAAACGGGCAAAGAGACTCACGACATGATTAAGGAGGCCTACGGTGATGCTGCAATGGGTAGATCGGGTGTTTTTGAGTGGCACAAGCTGTTCCAAGAAGGTAGGGAAAGAGTGGAAGATGACGACCACTCCGGACGCCCTTTGACCAGCAAGACCAACGAAAATGTGTCGCGAGTGAAAAATTTACTGAACAGTGATTGTAGGATGAGTATCAGGATGATTGCTGATGACTTGAGCATTCCTCAAACCCAAGTTTTTCAGATCGTGACAGAAAACTTAGCCATGAGCAAAGTGTGTGCGAAGTTGGTGCCGCGAGTGTTGTCAGAGGAGCAAAAAGCCACCCGGAAAGCGATCTGCCAGGATCTTCTTCATAATGTGAATGAGGACCCCGACTTTTTGGACAATGTAGTGACCGGTGACGAGACGTGGGTGTTTGAATACAACCCAGAGAGCAAGCGGCAGAGCTCAGAAAGGCACACCCCTTCTTCCCCATGCCCCAAGAAAGCACAAATGAGCAAATCCAAGCAAAAGTCCATGCTCATTTGCTTTTTTGATCAACATGGAGTCATCCACAAAGAGTTTGTACCACCTGGACAAACAGTTAATGCAGTCTTTTACGTGCAAGTCCTCACAAGACTGCAAAAACGCATTGTTCGTGTCCGCCCAGCCATCGCCAACTATTGGCGGCTGCACCATGACAACGCGCCGAGCCACACAGCATTCCGCGTAGTGGAGTATCTTGCTCAGCACAAGGTGGCAACGCTTCCTGAGCCCCCCTACAGCCCTGACTTGGCCCCGCCAGACTTTTTTTCTATTCCCAAGAATAAAATCGACGCTCATGGGGAAGCATCACGGGTCTGTAGAGACGGTTCAACAGGCCGTAATGAGGGAGCTAAACAGCATTCCAGTCCCGGCGTTCCTGGAGGCGTACGAAAACTGGAAAACTCATTGGCAGCAGTGTGTAGATGCGGAAGAGTGCTACTTTGAAAAATTCCAATCGCTTGTACTATTCTCATGAATAATTTTTTTTTAAAAAATGAGTCCTACTACTTTCAGAACAGACCCTGTATATGTCAAGATTTTGGTTAATATCACTCTTTTCTACATACTAGGTTATCCCGGGTAGCACGAATGTGCGACTTTATTAAACTTTGTAAAATACATTCCAAATGTAGATTTTCTACATACTGAACGACAGCATTGCCTATGATGATAAGTTTAAGCACAGTATGAGTTGCTTCATTTCTAAGTGGGTATCAAAGATACCTATGATGCTATGAGTTCCTTAATTTACTCCATTTCTCGGTAAACATCAATGATTTTTATTTTGCATTGAATCTGGAATAAATGCTTGAACACTCTGGTTAAATAAGTACACTTTTTATATTTTCAATAATTTCATTTGTTTCTCAAATCAGTTCATGCGATAAACAATATTCTTTGTGTAGATACGATAATCTTTCGTCAGGTGACCCTGCTCCGAAGTATCTTCTTTTCCTTTTTCTTCTTCTTCCTCTTCTTTTTCTTCTTCCTCTTCTTTTTCTTCTTCTTCCTCTTTTTCTTCTTCTTCTTCTTTTCTTCCTCTTCTTCTTTTTCTTCTTTTTCTCTTTTTTCTTCTTCTTCTTATTTTTCTTCCTCTTCCTCTACTTCTTCTTATTTTTCTTCTTCTTCTTCTTCTTTCTCTT
This sequence comes from Conomelus anceps, assembly GCA_948455865.1. Classification (NCBI taxonomy): domain Eukaryota; kingdom Metazoa; phylum Arthropoda; class Insecta; order Hemiptera; family Delphacidae; genus Conomelus; species Conomelus anceps. The sequence goes on along the minus strand of OX418219.1, from coordinate 35,533,481 downwards.
CTTCTTTCTCTTCTTCTTCTACTTCTTCTCCGACTTCTCCTTCTTCCCCTTCTTCTTTTTCTCCTCTTTCTTCTTCTCCTTCGTCTTCTTCATCTTCTCCTCTTTCTTCTTCCCCTTCTTCTTCTTTTCTCTCTCTTTCCTCTCTTCCTCTTTATCCTATCCTCCCACCCTCTCTCTCTGAATGAACAATGAAAAATAAACTTTTAGCTTATCATCAAATCATAAGTTGAAATGTGAAAATTTTCAGCTCACCGATCCCTATGTTGAAACAATGGCAAAAATTGAAACTTTGATCGTTCATTCCTCATGTCCGCGATGATTTTTTTCAAAATGTAAGACCTTATCAAACATCTACTCGATGAGATCTTTTAAATGAGACGTGAACGAACAAAATCGGTCGAGAAACCACGGAGGAGTTGTCATCACAAAAAAAACATGTTCGCCTATTTTATATAAAGATAAAGTAGCTTCAAACACATATAAGCAGGGTACAAATAGGAGACAAAGTCTCTTGAACAACGGCCTACACAAATCTAATCTATTTACTCTTTCCATACACCTAACTGCTTCTTTTGGATGTTAAACACCCTATCAAGGTTTTATTTTGATGAATTATCCCATACTAAGGCCGGGTTCACATGTGCTACAATCGCGCGATTGTAGCCAGAGCAATTATCGAGAGTAGCGTGATTCTATTAGAGCACAGAATCAGATTGTGCAGTTCCCACGAGCTACACTTCGCTGTGATGTAGCCGGCCTGTAGCCGAATCTACTAGAATCGCGTGCTTGTAGCCAAAGTCATTACCGGTACCGTTTTTAACTCAGCTAGCAACAAAAAAACATGAAATTTTTTAATTTTTAAAATCCTACCGTACTCAGCTCATTGTTGCTAATATGGAGAAACTTGAGATTTTTTCTAGCATGAATATTAACATTTTTATAGGATATTTGTTTGAATTGCATAAGTTGCTGTTATACCAAGTGATCAATGAAGGTCGATCTATTTTATAGCATAAAAATGTTAATTTTAGTGATAGAAGAAAAATTGAAGTTGGGTTGGATTAAGGAAGCTGAGCAAAGTAGCATATGGGACTTTAAAAAATTTAAATATGTAAAATGTTTATGTTTTTTGTATTTGTATTAGGAAAAAAGTCGGCGACAACTCTGTGATTCATAATTGCTTTGTCGAGGCTGTTGCCCGTCATAATAATTGCTCTGGCCACTAATTGCTCTGGCAACAATCGCGCGATTGTAGCAAGTGTGAACCTGGCCTAAGATAGCATACCTAATATGTGACAGTAAGAGCAGCTTACCATGGAGCTGTAAAAAGTTACCTTTTGTCATTCAATCTAGTGAGCTGTTGCAGGACAAATACCCCAGATGAAATTTTACAACATATTATTTTCTCAATGTATTGAGCCCAGGTGAATCGACCATTTAACAAGAAATGCAAATCCTAGAAATGCAATGTTTTCTTCCTGGTCTAGTTGATTATCGTTTACAAACACGTTTATAGCCCTATATCTTCATTTTTGAATTATGTTTGTTTTTGAATTGATGGGATTGGCATTTTTTTACTATATAGGGCCTATTATTAATTTCAACTGATTTAAGAATTGGACAATGGACTGCACACCAATATGGGCACTTATTTCTAAATTATCTAGAATGGAATTGCTGAAAATGAGTGATGTATCGTCTGCAAATAAGAGAGCTCTACCACTAATTGATTCTTTAGGTAAACGGTTGACATACAACAAAAAAAGCAATGGACTTAGTATTGAACCCTGAGGCACTCCAGCTTGGACCTCTAATTTATTAGATTTATTCTTTACTATACTATTACCAACTACCGTAGTTAGTTCTACACATTGTTTTCTCCCAATAAGATATGATTCAAACCATTTCAGTTCAACCCCATTTACACCTACATTTTGCAGTATTTCCAATAAAGTTCTATGATTAACACAATCAAATGCCTTTGACAGATCTAAGAAGATTGCAGTAGCTTTATCACCTGAATCTATTATATCTATTAGTTTTTCAACTAGAGAAACTATGGCTGTCTTTGTTGATCTTCCTTTCTGGAAGCCATGCTGATCATCACAGATAAAGTTAGTTTAACATTCAGAAATGTTGTGGAACTTCTCCATATTAAGGTGAACGAATGAAACAGATGTTGTCTATTCCACATTAAAGATTTTTATTATTTAAAAAAACCAAACTCGAGTTTCAATGCTCATGGCATCATCATCAGTGGTTGAGCCTAAACTGAATTTTCAGTTTAGGCTCAATCACTGATGATGATGATGCCATGAGCATTGAAACTCAAGTTTGGTTTTTTTTAAATAATAAAAATCTTTAATGTGGAATAGACAACATCTGTTTTATTCATTCAACTTAATAAAGTTAGTTTCTTGAAGGTGCATAAGTAACCTATTTAGAATTACTTTTTCAAAAAGTTTACTTACTACATTTAAAATACTAATGGGCCTATAGTTTTCCATCTTTTCTCTATCACAACTTTTGAAGATTGGCAAGATCTTCCCCTCTTTTAAATTATCTTCTGGAAAAACACCTTGTTCTAGAAAATGATTGATCAGATTAATCAAAGGGTCTAACGATTGATCTTTACATTCTTTCAGAATTTTACTGGATACCCCATCTATTCCCAAATTTTTTTATTATTCAAACTATCAATGATATTCGACAACTCGTCTAGGGATACTGGATGGAATTTTAAATCATTCTTAATCCCCTCAGTATTGCACGTTATTGAATTACTTAAACATGTATTAAGAGATTTTTGAAGATTCTTAGTAACCAGTTGATAATATCTGTTAAAGAAATTAAAATGCCTACACTATCATCAATATATTTGTTATTTTCGTTTATTATTCTGGGATAAGCATCTTGCCTATTTTTGCTCATTACATCCAACACTGCTGTGTTAAAGTACACACTAATAATCAAAATTTCAGCTGTTTTCTTACATTAAATTTGGCTCTTCTCACTTCTTTCACAGGGGTGCCCACCGGGGGGGGGGGGGGGGGGGCTATGACGCAGACTGCGTCATTGAAATTCTTGGGGGGGGGGGGTTCCAAAAAACGTTTTGGGGCGGGGGCGTAAAGTTGATTGAAACCGTGTTTAACGTGACAACATTCAAAAATATACTACGAAGTCACCAGATAGAATGTCAATTAATGAAAATATATTTATAATTATTATTATACAATTGAATATTAATTAGCTAAAATAGTTATGTTTAGGATTTGTGCAGGAAATTATTATTCAAACTTAGCAAGACGCTAAGCGAGTGCTTTGAAAGTGGTTTATACAACTTTACTCCCTTAACAGTTACTAGTTAATCAGCAGAAAGAGTAATAAGTCGATTTAAAATTATCAAAAACAGACTCAGATCAGCTATGGGAGACTCATGGTTGTCCAATCTAATGGTTCTAGCTGCAGAAAAAGATGTACTTGAGTCTATTTCTAACGAATAAATAATTGGAAGGTTTTCTGTTTCCTCATCCCAAATACAAAAACTTCTATGTGGGGTTTAGAGAGATTTAACAAGCTTAGAAGGTGCCTAGCTAACTTGTAGATGGTCACAGCCTACAAATTTAAAGTGCTTGACTTCAAACTATATATTGATGTTTTTCATGTATTTTACGATAACTACTTAGGCCTATTAATAAGTAAGAACTGCTATAGCAAAACTTACTAAATACTAAAAATTCAGTAATTTTTCATAACTATGTCTTTATTTTCTTTACACTTCTTTATACATGAAATGTGTGCCTTTTATGTACTTCATCCATAAATAACTTCTCAAGATACTACACTAAGTAAATAACCTGTTGTTCAACTACTGTCCAATAAATGACTTAGTATTTTGAATTTTTGTGTTTCACAAATGAAGTTATTAACTCATTGTTTTCACTTCCTTTAAAGGAACAACTTTGTAGAATATTTAACCTTAATGTAATTGGTACACCGAACATAAACTTATAGGTATTTCATTTGTATTGAACATTGTGTATTTGTAATAATATTTTATTGTTTAAAAACCATTTAGGTTCAAATTCTTATTTAGCTATTTTGCAATTAAGTTTATTGAGCAGAAGTTCATATATTCATTTCATTGATATTTCTTTTTTTACCTTTACAAAAAAATGTTACCAAGGAAAAAATCTCAAGAAATATACATACATTTTGTATATTATCGACTGGGTTTGAATTTTTCAATAGTTATAAAAATCTTTTTTTAGTTTTAAAAAGAATACGGGGGCTTTTTTCGCATTTTCTTTGAGGAGGGGGCTAATTTATGGGGGGGGGGTTAGTGCTACATTTAGGGGGGGTGCGTCATGAGGCTTAGGGGGGGTGGGCACCCCTGTCTTTCATATAGTTTTTCTTTAGAGCTTTGTAATTTTATCTTCACTCAACATATTTCTAGATAATTTGAATTCATCATATGCATCTTTAACCCTATTTCTTTCTGCAAGAATATCAATTATCCACAATTCAATTTTTTCTAATTTGTTTTTTACAGCGACGTTTTCAACTGGACAACTTGTAGTTATATGAAACCTTGAAATATTGTAACAGTTTTCCACTGTGGTTCTGGGATTTAATTGCAATAAATACGACTATTACAAAATGAGACTGAAATTTATTGATTAACAATAATGTCACAAATGAACTGAATCTGATTACTACTATGGCACAAGCTTACAAATCAAGAACTCTACTTTAACACAACTAATAAATTAATGAACAGTAATTATAATCAATTGATCAACAAACTCATATAATCTACAATGAAAATTTCTCTAATAATCTACTAATCTACTTGAAATTTCAGTTCTAATAACAAATTACAAAAATCGTTTTGGTTGCTGTTTGCAAAACCTGGCTATAACTTTTAGTTCGACCATTTTCCATGTTTTCCCCATTTGTTTTAGGTTCTACTTTTTTTGTATTGATCAGAGGTTCAGATCTTACATTAGCTTTGATTATTTTTGATTTTAACATTTCAATTTCCTCTGTCATTGACCTACATTGACTTGTGAGATTTAGAATTTCGATTTTATGGTCTTCCTGCTGCATTTTTATAACCTCCAGAGATTTTATGTGATTCAACCATATCTGTTCTTCCTCAGAATTTTTTAGTGATGCTTCTAATTTCATTTTTAGTTTGGTGTGATCACTCAATAGTTTAGCAACCTTTTCTTTTGAAAACACCTACAGTATCTTTAAGAGCTGATGGTAAATTTTTGGTTTGTTGGGATCGCGTTGTTACCTCAGTTAAAAATTTAGATTAAGATGACTTGTTTGGACTCATTTTCCTAGCTAAAAATTGTTTTAAAATATTTAGTGGAATGTTCAATTGAATATTACTTAATTTATTAAAATTAGTTTGAAGTGACTGACAATTGAACAAAATTTATTAATTTCGAATTCAATTTTGTTCAATTGGGAGGTCCGACCGGCGTCCGACCGGCAATTGGGAGGTCCGTGGTTCGATTCCTGGTGGTGACTGATATTTTTGTACAGTAGCATTCATCGATTTCCATCAGCTATTCAATACTGTTGTCAATATCCGCCATTGCGGAAGTCTTCAGTATAAACTAATAGCACTTTAAGGAATTCGAAATTAACAAATTCTGTTTATTAAAATTGTCAACTTGAAACTATTTAATTCAATGAAAATTCATCAATATCAGGTCAACCTAACCTCATAAACAGAATTTGACTTTTTATTCAGATATTTTAACCTGTACTAGATAATTTAATACTAGAAATGATTAAGATATTATAAATACTAACAATAAAAAACAATTCGATTTGAATTAATATTCAATTCTTTAAAGTCCTTGGAGCCTGTTCTGTCAATGTTCTCACACGGCCACTGCTTCCTTGATTATCCTCCTGTATATTTTCATGTCTGAGTTTAAGATAGAATTTAAGTTACAAAACTAATAATCCAGCAGCCAAGTGTCATAAGTAGGTGATTCCAGGAAAAACATTATAAGTTATTTTCTATCATATTCTTTTTTAGTAAATTATGTCTTGGAGACTCCAGTTATGGAGTATAAGACAAGTCAGAAAACGTATTCATTCTTAGGTGCTGAATATGAGTTTCAACTTTGGCACTTCAGACTGCGCTTGTGTCACTAGACATTTACAAGCTGGTGGCCAAAATTTCATATTTCGGCAATTTGGGGTAGAAAAAGTTCTGGAACAATAATATTGCGAATTTATTTTCTGAATCCGAACATGTGGTATTCATTTTTGTGAATACTTGGGTCTCTATGATATTTCCAATATGGCGAACATCATTTTTTCACATGCCAGAGCTCAGATTCTTCTGACTCAGCACCTCAAAATACAGAAGAATCCATTGAGAAAAATACTACTATATGTTTCCCCCAACAAAGTACTTGGGTTTTGGAATTTGAGTGAGTGTCTTAATCCAATACAAAGACTATTTAGTACATTCCCAGGTTCATTGGATCTCATTCTCGTTATGAAGTTGGTTTATACATTAAAATGAAGTCTGGTTGAGAACTATTTATTAAAGACTAATTTATCATGACAATCTTGTTATAAAAGACGAATAGTAACTGACTGACATTATTGTATGTGACTCTTGCATTCACGACGCTTGACCTGCCTGTTTGCCAATGCCACCTAGATTCATATCTCTAACAATTCTATCAGTTTTTTGTTTTTTTTTTGTAGATTACGTCTTGGAGACTCCAGTTAAGGAGTATAAGACAAGTCAGATCAACAATATTATACACTAGATACCATAATTACTTCAATTAGTTGAGGTGAGGCTTAATTTTGATGTGAAAGGAACTCTTGTACACTATAAAAAGCTTTATCAACTAAATATCTTTTCAATTGTTTTTTAAATATTTCTATATTTTCAATACTCTTCAAAAACTGCGGTAGCTTATTGTAGAATTTCCTACCAATATAACTAGGTTTTTGTTTGAGTAAGCTACTATTGTGACTCACCAAGTGATAATCTCCTCGGCTTCTTGTATTATAATCATGTACATCAAGATTTTGGTTAATATAATTCGTTTTTACATATTATAAAGTACGGTAGCTTCATACACATATAAGCAGGGTACAGTTAGGAGACCAAGTCTCTTGAACAACGGCCTACATGAATCTAATCTATTTACTCTTTCTATACACCTAACCGCTTTCTTTTGGATCTTAAACACCCTATCAAGATTTTGTTTTGATGAATTACCCCATACTAAGATAGCATACCTAATATGTGACAGTAAGAGCCCATGGTAAGCTGTAAAATTAACTTTTTGTCATTCAATCTAGCGAGCTGTCGCAGGACAAATACCCCAGATGAAATTTTACTACATATTTTCTCAATGTATGGAGTCCAGGTCAATCGTCTATTCAACATAACTCCTAGAAATGCAAGGGAAGTTATCCCATCTTGCCACTCCAAAATGTGTTCAGGTGCTAAAGGGTAGGCCCCTCTGGTCCACAATTCCCATATTGGAAATATTTTTTGATGCAAGAGTTGTTTGAGGTAGCAAAGTTCAGATTCGGATTCAGCACCTTTTAGAATACATAAGAATCCGTTGAGAAAATAACTATTAGCCTTTATGTTTTTCCTGACCAAAGTACTTGGGTACTGGACTAGATGTACCATTACATTTTGAATTGATAAATTTCTGGAATCGAATAAAATGTAGATGAAGTTTTGAATTATATTGATGTAACTAGTTATAATATAGGATTGGAATAGGATAATGTGTCCATAAAGTGTCAAAGTACATCAATTTTATGTTTTCAAGTGAAAATCTTTTTTTTCAAAAGTATACTACATAAATATTAGCAAAAACCTCACCACTGGTGGTATCACTGATGAATAAGCAAGCACTGGTAGACAAACAAATAAACAAAACCGTACATTCATAATAAATAGTTTGGCTCTCAACAATATCTTTTCAACGCTCAAGTTTAAATGATGGTTTCTCTACTGAATTTAAACACAAAGCTAGTAAAAACCGATGAGGGGTCTCCTAATGAAATGAACTTTTAAAAATTGCAATATCCGTTTTCAGTGGCAATTTAAAAAATTCACAATAATGATCTAGAGAACTACAGATCATTATCACTTGTGATAAATAGCAGGTAGATACTATCTCAAACTGATGAAAGTAGACATCATCATTGCTGAATCACTAATATGTTATTTCCATATTAATATAGCAGCACAAAAACTATAGATAACGCAAAGGCTATTTTTGTGAGATTGTGAGGACATGCTGCTATATTATGAGCTGCATGCATGCGTACCCGAGGGGGGTACTGAAGGGGCCCGGGCCCCCAAAAACACAATAAAATCTTGAAAGACTGTGTTTTTAATATAACATTTTCATAAAAATAAAAATTATACATATTCTGGGATACCTTTATTTTTCCGGCTGAGGGACACTTGGTGGCCTCTGGAGGCATGTGCCCTTTATCGCCGTCACTATAGTTTTGGGTTGATTGGTTGCAGGCAATGTAAACTAATAAATACTAATAAATTATACAGTATTAAAACTTTAATGAATATTATACAATTGAAGACTTAGTAGTGGAATTAGGTCATTCTTACTAATGAATATTTTAGGAGCTTCAAACTAATTATATTAGTATAGATTTCACATTCTTAAAAAAAGTTTTTTTGGAGGTTTTAGGTGGCTTCAGCCCAAAAGTCCTCCCCCCCCCCCCCCCCCACCATAGATCGGCCACTGGTTACAAATGTCCACTAATTTATTCTCTTTATTCAGCTTTAATTAGAAGAAAGAAGTTAAACATTGAACCAAACATTGTTGAGTATAATCCGAGCACAAGCAAGTGTTATCATCCTCATGAACTGACTGAAATAATATTTTCATGTTATCTTGCTGCGAGTACGTAGGCGAGTCTAATTTTTCCGGAAAGGCCTTGATATCACCCCATGAATCTAACTTCACCATCATGCTGTTTCAAAGTTATGAGTGCACAGCCAAATGTCGGCTACTGTACGTTGCTGCACAATACTAAAATGAACATGCATGCAAAAATTCATAAAATTTTATCTCCTCTTGTAAATGCGTTACAGACAGAGAAATGCAGAATGCAACTAACAAAGAGATCTCTTCCTGTTCAGTTGGAAAATTCTTTTAATCTCAATGCCACTCTTCTTAGCTTGTACCAAAAGGATATTTATATAAATCTTCCTTGTATTTGGTGCTCAGCATCAATGCTTTGGTCAAAAGAGGTAACTACATTAAGCTGAGTTAAGTATGTTTTGATTAATTTCTCTACAGAGGTGAAAAAATTGCATATTACAATTATAAGAAGGCTGAACTCATTGGATGTGAGTAAACAATGACTGCCTATGCACAATATTACTACAGAAACTCAAACAAAGAGAAAAACTATCTTCAAATGTCTGAATTGTATCAACAGTATTTGTTGCAATTTTGTTTACATTACATAGCTGGCAAGGTGCATGCCTATGTAAATAGGTAGGCACTTGTTTATCTTACAAGTTGCATATGTATTATGAAACCTCTTTTTAAAGGAACCACTTCCATGAGTTGTGTATACTTTAACTTCATGCTTACACAACAGAAGCTGTAATAGTCTGAATGCAGACCGATGGAATCGGCTCGACTTCCCATACAGCACGGTTATGTCCCAGATATGTATCAGATACATAATTTTGAAACTTATGATATGTATCAGAAACTTACAGAGACCTACCTGAAACATACCAGGTATGTACCAGGTACATCTAAATGTCCGCTTTGGTGATATGTTTCAAACAAGTATCATTGGTACATATTTGATATGTATCATTGATATGTACCAGAAATGAATCAATGGAATCTATCAGATATGTATCAAAATTATGTATCCAATATGAATCAATGATATCTGTTTGAAACATATCAACAAAGCGGACATTTAGATGTATCAGGTACATACCAAAGATGTATCTAATAGGTATCAGATTGGTTTCTGTAACTATCAGAGTTATGTAACTGATTCATAGCTGAGATGTATCTGCAAAATATTCTATTGAGGGTGAAAATAACAATTATCAAAATGTATCCCTGATTATTGTCAAGAATACAATTTGTAGAGGTGTTAGGATCAAAGAGGATGATATTGATCAATTACATGGAAGTGTGAAAGAAAACGCAAGAGTGGAATATAAATATATAAAATATATTTCATAAATATAGAATACACTTTGGAAAATAACAAAATATTCTATAATGAGACACTGTTTTATAGAAAAAGTAATGAGCTCATTCTCTATTCTGTCATCAAAACTTCCTGGTAACTTACAGAAATCAGGCAACTACATAAATCTATCCATTCGAGCAGGTCCATATCATCATCTGCTGTTTTCTCTGGTACATTACTGGGATAAAACAATTTAGATCATTAACAGTAAATAACAGAAGTCACAAAGTTGATTATCAAGCATGTGTAATATGAATATGTTTTTATTAAATCTAATTAGAAGAGAGGAGCCTGCAAACACTGGAGTTAGTTGGAAATAGTTGGTTAATTTTTCACCAGCCTAAATTTTTACATAGAAATTGAGATTGAAATAAGAAATTTTGTAGATGAAATGGAGAAAACCAAAACTCTATAGCTGGAGGAGTTGCTATTCCTGACTGACTTGTAGCAAGCATTTTATAAGGTGTATAAGGCCACTTACTGAATCAAATTTGTATTTTTCTTGAATTATGGTTGCCTCAAGCTTTATTGGCTGCTCAAGTGAGAAGAATTGCACATGATGTGGTACTGCTATTCAAGCCATTACATAGAAATCACGTTTCTGTGGGCAAATACCACACCATGCAGCATTAGGTGTGCATTTGGCTTTAGACAAATAATTCAAACAGAAACCGTTATTAATTGAAATGTCAACGTTTACAACAATTTTATTATCATATTTATTTAAGACTGATAAATTATTATTATTAGTAGTAGTAATAGTAGTAATATAATTTTATTTTTATTTTACAAGTTTTTTTTTCTTTGAAAATTATGACTCCTCCCGGCACACAGACAAATCATCATACAATATTCATATCCTGTAATACTGTTTTACAATAAATGTACGTACTAATTATGAATAGATGAAATTTGAATTTAAATGCTTGTAGTGATGAGCGATGGAAAGAATACGATGTTGAGAAAATACAAGTGTTTTGATTTAAAACTTTCATTTTCAAAAACAACTAGACAATGATTTGCTGGAAAGAATAGCATAAATATACAATACAATAGCCCAGATACAATAGCCCATAAGTCAGCATTCATCAGCATATATGAGCCATAAGTAATAACCCATTTTTTATTCAAGCAATGCAAGTCCAAGACTGAACACTGAAGGCGACTTGCTACCGGGTCGCTTGTGTGTCCTCACTCTAAATAATGTCTAAGGGTCGGTTGCACGAAAATAGATCAAGGTTTCATTAAGCATGAAAAATAACATTGTTAATTAGAGATTAAGCTTAGCTCAACAGACATTTGTGCTGCTACAATTGAGAAATTCTAATGCAAAATGACTCATAGGCTACCAGTTGGAATCAAATGATCAGAATTTATTAATTTCGAATTCCTTTAATTGCTATTACTTTATACTGAAGACTTCCGCAATGGCGGATATTGACAACAGCATTGAAAAGCTGATGGGAATCGATGAATGCTACTGTACAAAAATATCAGTCACCACCGGGAATCGAACCACGGACCTCTCAATTGCCGGTTGAGCGCCTTCATCGATTCCCATCAGCTTTTCAATGCTGTTGTCAATATCCGCCATTGCGGAAGTCTTCAGTATAAAGTAATAGCAATTAAAGGAATTCGAAATTAATAAATTCTGTTAATGTATATTTGTGAGTTTATTCAATTGTCAGTCACTTCAAACTAACTTGCAAATGATCAGCTTAACTTACTTTTTACTCCTGTCAATCCTCATTTTTGCTTGTACAAGCCAACGTGCTATGATAGCATCCAAGTCTTTTTCGGTTGCCTCTTTTTGGTGCACCCTTACAGCTGAAACATGAGTATCAAAGAAAAGATTGTTTCAAATCAATGAATGAATTTTAAAAATGTATACAGTACAACAAACATAATTGGGAAAGATTAATAATGGCAACAATTTCAGGAATTACAATTATACTGAGGTAACCATTTGATGATAACTGATAAAACCACCCCTTCAAAGTTTAAAGCTTTAAACTTTTTAGCTTCTATTCAAGGGAAGTTTCATCACATATGTTGAAGCTGCAAAACATTATTGCTTTATTTAGCAATAATAAAAGCTGAGCAATGCAGAATTCAGCTTTCATAGATGTTTGGAAAATTAAAAATTTGTTACATTAATAAACCATTCCATAGAAATGAAGAGAATTCTTTTGCTCTAGTAACGTGAACGTGAATTATTGGGCAAGTAATAATTCTTTTTTCAATTTAGAGATGCTTGAGTAAAGAGGCAGAAGTCAAATTAGTGTTTCAGATGCTACTTTTCAACCAATAAACATGAAATTAGAAATTTAGAATTAGAATTAGAATTTTAAAAAATGGTCATACCTACAAATATCTATTTCTAACTAATTAAAACAGTAAAGGTATAACGTTAATGAAGGTTCAAAGAGATGGAAAACTCTTTTATTTCTTGAGAAATAATGAATAATATAATAAAATAACAGAAAACTCTCTTATTTCTTGAGAAATGAGCAATCATTAAGAAAAAAATAGAATTAGATCTCACCAACTAATTTATACAGACAGTCGGTTTTGAAGGATTTTTCTTCCTCCCCAACATGCTGAATTTATTTGTCATTTCTGCTGTATATGCTATATTCTACAACCTAAGAAGGAAGGAAGTTGAAAACGCTTTTTGTGCACTAAACTAAAGCTGTACCTTAATGCCTAAAAATTGGCTATGCTGTTTTTTAATCTAAAAATACAGAGTGATCATAAAAGAATTTTGATCATGGTATCACAAAAACCGAATTAATTACAGTCAGTCTCAGTTGTACAAAGACCTGTCAAGTTTAATCTCCAATTAACAATGTTAATTATTCTTATGAGTAATCAAAGATTAACTTTAATCCACTTTTGAGATTCGGTTTTTGTTTAAAACCGTGTTTGAAACCGCACCATTCACTTGGGATAACCTTGTATTTTCACAAATGAATTATTCAGTACAGACGAAGAACCAGGCCATTCACACACAAAATGTTATGCCAAAATACATGTTTATGTATTGGAAAAGCTATCAGGTTCCTACAATAAGTGTATTGTATTGATGATTGACCATACAATATCCAAATAAATAATTGACAATAGAAAATTAAAAAGCACTTTTAAGTGGAAATTATGACTCACGTTATGGCGTGACGCCATTTTACTCTGTTGTCAAGAGCATCGTCAGACGACCCACAGTACACTGATTTAAGGTATGAGTTTGAGATGAGCTGAAAGTCAACAGAGTGAAACGGCCGTCACGCCATAACGTCGGTCATAATTTCCACTTAAGTGCTTTTTAAGTTTTTATTATATTAGTAGAAACAAGATGGATCTTCAACATCAAAATAATTGACATTCATAAAACCTGAATTGGTTAAATTAAAACTTGATTCTATGTTGAATGAAAAGTGAAATTTAAAAATTATTCAACTTACACATTTTTTGAGAATCTCGTGATCAACATTTTGATTAAAGTCAATCAATTGACTTTCAGTTGTGATTGGAAATCTGGCAATTTCTTCTGGGTCGGTTAATGATGTATTTTCCTTCATTGCAAGTGAACGATCATCAAGTTTCGCTTCAATCATTCGAACTTTAAACAGAAGAGTATATAGTTTCCTCAAAACCTCTGCTTTGAAGTCTGAAACAATTAAAATTACAATTAAAACAGTAGGGCATTGATAATAATAAGAGTAATCAGTCACATCTTTGGGATGTGAACAAGCATTGGCGAATTCAATTAGTACTAAATAAGTAGTAATTTACAACCCCCCAAACCAGAGCCTCTTTAACATTAAATAAAGTGCACTTTGGAGGCGTTGTCGAATTTTCAACCTCAAAATAATTCTAAGTTTTGAAAATATAATAAGTATTAAAGAACTTTTTCTTTTTTCTTCATCTGGGCTCAATGGTTACTGGTAACATTGTAACAGATGGGGGTGCTCACGATCTCAAATCATTATTATTCTAGATTATTAGCAAATTAATGACAGTTAAGCTTGTTAAAACAACATTAAAATTTGGTAAATACGGTATCCTCATTGATCTTATTAGATATTGTTCAGACTAGTCGTGCTGTACATTTTTGTAAAATTTATGTTATTCATGCTAGAAAAACAATCAACAGATGAGACAATCAATACTAAAATAGCAATGAAAGGATGATAATCTTATTTGATACCGTACTTACTGAAATTTTGACGCTTTCTAAAAATCCTCTTCAAATCACAAAACTTTAAAAGCATTGGCCACACTTAAAATGATGGTAAAAATGTCACACAAACATTAGAAAAGCCACCAAAACAGGTCGAAATTGATGATTCTTGTTTACAACAATGGCCGTTGAGAAGACAAGTCCTTCTAGACGTTACCCACAAATACTTGCCAAGGCGCATGTGCAGACTAAGTGCATTGTGGGTAGGTTTCATGGATACTTATCAGATATGTCTTGGTATTTACGACTGAATCTGAAGAAAACCGGTTATGATGAGATGTAGCTGGGACCTATCTGAAAACTATCATTTGATACATACATTTTGGATCACATAGTTACATATCTGATAGGTATCTGTGACTTAGTGTGCTGTATGGGTTGTTCAATTTCTCCAATGTGTGTGAATCACATGTGGAATTTGTAATGCTTGTCTATTACAACTTCTTGCGATTCACACAGACGGGATTGCTGCAGTAGTAATGCTGTTGGAATGATTCCTCAGACTGGTTGAGGATTGGACACACAGGTTGACCTTTGGCAAGGGCGTGGTGAAATATTATCAATGCAAATATTTATTTGCAAAATACCTGAAATGTAATATACTGTACCTATAACCATTGATCAGGGATAGTAAGTAGATGTCCCACATAGTGTTAAAATATTAAACGAAAAATTTTTGGCGCAATCTATTGGCATCTTTCGATATCTGGTCGTAACGGCACGGTGCAGTAGCGCAATCTGGTGGAAACGACTTGGAGCGAGTGAAAGAGGAACTGTGTATGAGAGAGAAGGTGACCAACTGGCTTGACCCTACTCCACAGCACTATGCGATTGAGAGCGGAACTGTGTATGAGAGAAAGAATGAGGACAACAGCTCAATGATAGACGAACCAACCTGATATGCTTCGACTTTCTTTCCTATATATACCATAGGCGAAACATCAACCCTTCATTCTATGATTCTACACATCCAGTCATTAACTACATTTTGTGTAATTACATTTCACTCTATGGATAGCTTAATCGGAATTACCCACAGCTCTGCAATTACGCTAAAGAGAGTCATTAGCATTAAAATATATAAAAATATTTGTATAATATAGTGATCACTTTAATTTTAAAACGAATCTTTGAAAAAGTAGCCCAGGTAAAAAACAAGTAGTTACTGTAACTAATTTGATTTATCACTAAATGTACTTCGGGTTTAAAAAAGATGAAAACGTCAATGAACTCTATCCTTTTGTAGTAGAAATACATGATATGAACTATCTTTAGAGGGGGCGGAAAATTGACTAGCCTATAGGCGGCATACTCTTAAATCCGGCCCTGATAAAAACATTCAAACAGTTGAAAATTTATCATGTTTTCAGAAAATTTTAAAATCCTACACAAAAGTCAATTTGAATTGCATTTAGCTTTGCACATGCTTTTTCCATTCTTCTTATATTCCTATTTTTCTTCTTCTTCTTCTTCTTCTTCTTCTTCTTCTTCTTCTTCTTCTGTACCAGTGATTCTTAAATAAATAAATAAATTAAGAAGTACTCATGTACTAAAAAGTTCAAAATGAAGCATTTACTTTAAACTGTGAAAGTTTTAAATTCATTACAATTAAATTAATAAAACTAATGAAATATTAATTTGGCACTAGCTTTTTAAAAAATATCTGCATTAAATTTTAAAAAAATTCAGTTTAAAGTAAATAGGCTACTTATAATTTCAAACTATTTAGTACACAAGTATTTCTTTATTTATTTAAGGATCACTGGTACAGAAGAACAACAACAACAACAAAGAAGAAGAGAAAGAATTTTTTTTAAATGAAAAATCCATGAATGATTAACATTTCAGGGTCAATCTAGCATGTTATCAGTTAAATAGAAATACTTAAATGATCCCTTCATTTATTACTTATGAAAGTGAGAAAGTAAGATTAATTTACCAGTAACAAAAATGTCAAAAAGTTGAGTCGCTGTCGCTACTGTAGATCAGGAGTCTATCATACACGCAAACATGCAGTAGGACAAGTGCCTGACAGCATTGATCAGGGATAGTAACTTGATGGTTCGTCTATGCTGACAGGTTGGTCTCGGAAGCAATGCACTCATCTATTTTTAGAACGTAAACAGACAATCTGGCCTGGCAAGTTGTCGCCAACTCGTCGTCATTCAAACTTCCTTCCCCTCTGGCGCTGAAATCTACAGTGGCCAAGTTACCAGTGGTGGTGGTATGTTGCTAGCGGGTCATTCTTGAAGTGGTAGGAGGAGAAGAGCGAGTCGGTATTGCAATCTGGTTTGACCGGACACCAACTACCTGCAATGTACGGCGATCTACAGCAAAAAGCTGGACTAAGCCGGGCCATTACCGTGACTAGTCTCCTTGATGGTTCGTCTATGCTATAACCTACAGCCAGAATCTTGCAGGATCGAAATTACAACTACAGATTAATTTAACATGTGCATTCAATAATGAATTTAATTGGTACTTATCTACACAGAATTTAGAAAATATGACTGATAAAACATGGGAAGCGTACACCACCCTTCAAATGATGTGAAATTATGTGAATAGTTCAATAAGAAATCTGTCAAATGAGAATCATTAGTTTAAAGAAACAAATTAGGACTTTTCCTAACAGTGCTCAGTTTTGTGGAGAGCAAATTGGAAATCACTTACAAGAACAGATGTAGAACCAGACTAGAGACCTCACTGGGTTGCAAACTCATTTACAAAATTTGATTTTAGATAAAAATTAACGCTCACTCTTTGGGCCCAAACTATTTACGTGCACTCGTTGATTTTTTGGTATTTTTTGGCGTATTCGACCTCAGGCTCCTTGAACCAACATCTTGACAGTTTGGCTGGATGCACACGGTGGTTCACAAAATTCATATTTCAAATTCATATTTCATATTCATATTTCAAATTCATATTTCAAAGGGAACAGTAATTGGACCTTGTCTCTTCCTGATCTATATTAATGAGTTTTGTAACCTTAATTTAGTCAATGGGAAAATTTTATCTTTTGCGGACGATGCGGTTTTAATTTTTCAAGAGGAGGACTGGGCTAGCGCATATGACACAGCTGCAAGTGGACTTAAAAAAGTAAAAAAGTGGCTGGATATGAGAAAATTAACCCTTAATCTCACTAAAACAAAATACATTACTTTTTCTTTAAATATGCATAATCAGCCAGAAAATATGTCACTTGCTTTGTATTCTTCAGAGTGTTCTGAATGGCTAGGGTGTTCAACTAGCTGTAATAGAATAGAGAAAGTTGAAAGTATTCGATATCTTGGTGTGATGGTGGATCAGCATTTAAAGTGGGACGTACATTTGTCACAACTTGCTACGCGATCCAGAAAACTAATTTACCTATTCGTAAAGTTGCGTTCAGTATTGCCTGTTAAAGTCATGAGAATAGTGTATTATGCGCTGGCACAGTCCTTGCTTCAATATGGTATTGTGGGTTGGGGGAGTTCATATAAAAATGTTTTTAAACCAGTCCAAACTATACAGAACTCAATAATAAAAGTCATACTAAAAAAGAATAGAATGTTTTCAACTAAAGCGGTTTTTTCAGAATTTTCAGTTTTACCCATCCGACAGATATACTTGAAACACATCACATTATATTACAAGAAGTTTTCACTATTTCAATTCATAAATAGAACGGACTGTTCAATAACAAGACGGGAAGAGTCAGGTCTGGTTACTGTGCCTCGGTTTTTGACTACAGCCGGTCAGCGTAGCTTCCTCTACCTATCTCCATTATTTTTTAATACCCTCCCTAGCAATGTCAGAGGTGTAATCGCCCAAAAGAATTTTAGTTTGCATTTAAAAAAGTATCTTGTTGACTCTCATGGCTGGGATGGGGCCGAGCGATTCTGGAGTTCGATAGGATAAGATTTTAGTTATATTCTCTCTATTATCTATGTATCAGTTCTACACAACTTATGTATGTCATTTTACACTCTTCATGTATAAACTTATTAATGACTCACCACATTTAAATTTTGTACTACTCTGTAAATATTCATTCAAGTCTAAATTTTTTTCTCATCTGCACAATATTATATCTTACTCTCACATATTATAAATTACTTGCACAAAAATTTTGTCTTGCTACTGATTTTTTTTATGTTAGAAGGATTTAGTTTTTAGTTAAGCCCAAGCACGGCTGCTCCTTCCCCAAGCTCGAGCTTGCTCTTTTGGGGAAGTAGTTCCTTATGTTTTAATTTGTATAATTGTGATTATTTCATTTCTGCTGTGTATTTTTAAAATGTATTTTATATTTTGTAAGGTGTTAAAGGAATAAATAAATAAATAAATAAATAACCGAGCTGCTATTCGTTTGGCAATCAGACCATTGATCTCCAATGTAGCAGGAATCACACCAACATTAAAAGCATCAATTGCTTACACTTAAAACAAATTAAATAAAAATTTGAAAAATGAATTTAAAAGGAGAGGTTTAACGAATGGTACCTCCAGGGCCGGCCTGAGGGGTGTGCGACGTATGCAGCCGCACACTCAAGCCTTTTGGAGGGGCATAAAATTGGCCAATTTTGGTAAAACAAATTTGGCAAATTTTTAGAAATTGATTTAAATGTTGGACAAAAATATTTAAACTAGAAGGAACTTTGTCTCAAAACTATTACAGCTGAATATCAAGGTAAAACTGAAGATCTTCCCCAATAGCCCAGGCAATGAATGCAAAAAATTGGCCATTGTCATAACAAATTAGGGGAAAGCTGAATTTCTGCAGGATGTAAGTATACATAGTACTTACTCAAAAAAACCAAAGTCCCGACCCCCACCC
The DNA here is from genome assembly GCA_948455865.1 of Conomelus anceps. Classification (NCBI taxonomy): domain Eukaryota; kingdom Metazoa; phylum Arthropoda; class Insecta; order Hemiptera; family Delphacidae; genus Conomelus; species Conomelus anceps. The sequence goes on along the minus strand of OX418219.1, from coordinate 35,514,150 downwards.
TGCTTGATTCCCCCTCCACCCCCTCTCAACATTGCAAGATCAGTACTTCAGTTGAAGGCTTATAACTCGGAAACTAATTAAGGTATCGTTGTGATTATTTCATTTAATACTTGAAACTATTCTCTACAAAATATGTTATAGGCCTATACATTTTCTATGTAGATAGCCTAGTTTTTCACTAAACATTTAGTTTATAGAGAAAAATATCACCACAAACCACAAAAATCAACTTCAACTGATCATATCTTTTTTAGTATTGCGTTATTAGTTGTTTTATATTGGTTGTTCCTTACAAAACTTATAGATAATTTAATAAGCTTTAAAATTATGTGTCTATTGATAATTATCGATCAAGTAATGGCATCATAGTGAGTGATGAAATAGTAGCGGACACGCGCGTCACCGAACCCTACAGCACTGTGTATTGCATGGCACTTGGCTATCCAGCCCAATCCAATAAAGAATTATTGTCAGAACAAATTAGAGACAAGCAAGAATATATATGCCAATTAATAGTACTCGTTTAAAAGTACATTTACTGAATAGTCCCCAAAAATCCCCCCTTGGCTTTTCCCCAAGCCCCCTCAAAGTTGAAATTTTTTCTAATTATTGGAAATTCGATATCTCTGTAACTAACCATCGAACAGAGGGGAACGGGGAATTGGCTATATCTGGAACTCACTATATCTGTGTTAAATGTCCTATGCTTATAAAACTGTTCTGAGGAGGAATTCGGTATATGTGTCGACTAGGGGAATTCCCTATATCTGGAATTCACTGTATGTCAGCCGGAGGAATTGCCTATATCAGGAACCGGCTATATCGTCGCTAGCGTGAACTCACTATATCTGACGTCACACCTACGTCACAGCGTACTGTGACGGTTGCAGGTGGGTCTCCTTCACAGCGTACTGTGACGGTTCCACAGCTCCAGGTGGAGCCAACTAAGGCTATCTATAAAGACTCTTTTTACAGATACGGCGATAGAATACGGCTTCAACGATACGGCGATAGAATACCAACACTATTCATTCATCTACCCCAGTAATAGACAAACTCTGTCGGTGAGCGCGCGGCAGAGCGCGCCCTGCTATTTTAAATTAACATAATTAAAATAAATAGTGACAGAGTATAAACGTTTTTTTACTTGGCCATTGTTAATATAAAAGCCAAATGCCACTGACTGACTGATTCATCACTATTTCTTGTAAACCATGCGGCTAGAAGTTGAAATTTGGTGCACATGTTCAGTTAAGATCCCTAGATCCATACTAAGAGCAGGTTTTACCTGAAATCCCACAGTTGACTTTTTTAATTACTAACCACCTTTTCTTAATCATTGTTATTAATTAGAATCTATACTGTCATAAATGACATTTTTATTAAAAATTAAATCTATTATAGAAACGAGAGCCGAGGTGTTTCACTTCAGGCTTTCAAGGCGAATTATGTTATTAAACAATGATGACGTTCATGAGATCGACAAGTCTGATAGTGGCACGTTCATGCGAATTGTTTGAAGGTGTTAGTAAATATTAAAGGTATGTAAGAACGTGTCACTATCCAATCTTGTGAATGTTAGGCCTCTTTTCTGGCATTGAAAGGAGTGTATGGACCACTTAATAGAGAACCAAAATTCATGATCGGGGAACCGGTTCAACTCGAGAAGCCAGGAGAACGCTTCTTTCGACCAGTGGAGTGTTGAGCTTGCAAAACCAAGATCTTTGAAAACTCAATAAGTCTGTTACAGTCCGGGCAGTTTAAAACTTATTGGGGGATCGAAATTTTGGCGTGTTAGCCGGCAACTTCTACTGGGCGACAAGGGCATGTTCGGTTGGGTTCTGAGAGTTGTTATAAGTGTTTGAAGTGGCCATAGACTCCTGGAGATCAAGGAAAGGAGAGGCAAGAATACCAGGTTAGTTTTAAATATAAGTTCCAACTCATAATTATATACACGTCTTAAAATAGCAAGCCAAGCGAGTTAAATTTGATATGTTTTTTAATGTGTTGTAATATTAATATATTTATAATATTATAAATAAACAAACTATAAAATTAGAAGTATTTTGTTGTCTATGAGTTACGACCCCAGAGTAATCATTCAGAAAAATTGTTGATATTAAGAATATCAGGGTTACAATACTTATAACCTATAAATAATTTTTTATATCATATTTTTATTCACCAAACATTACAAAAATTCAATTTGCATACGTTTCTGAATACAATATGGCACAGCCAGCAAAGAGAAACTTGCGAGCTAGCGACAAGTTCATTGTAATACAAAAAAAAATACTGACTCTAACCTATCTGGTGAAGCCAGAAAAGCTAATTACCATTGGCCGACTGACTCATCACACTTTCTCGAAAACCATGTGAAATTGCCAGCATTTGGGACCAAAAACAACAATTTTTCAAAATATATTTTATCACCGTTTCTCAAGAACTATGTGGCCTTATAAGTTGAGTATCCAGGTTCATTTAAGACTCTAGTTAAGCAAAATTTTTACCAGGTGTGAAAATGTATTACTTTTAAAATTTGGTTGCGTATATATATCTCCACCTCCCATCAGTGGTTTTAGTTGGACAGCTAAAACGTGGGAAGCGATCCTGCTGGCTAGTCATATAATACTGTATATTATGGTAGCAGAGCCATTTCCTTTGCAGATACCATTTCCTTTGCAAATTTCAATACAGTGGAACTTTTACATGCAAAGTGACATTGTTGAACTCAAACACTCGCTAGGGGGTTGTATACATTTATTGTTGCGTGCATGTCCGCACAGTTGATCTGTGTAATAAGGCGCTTATTAAAAAAAATTTGTCCAGACATTTGCTAACAATTAATGGCTTATATGCTTCATGTTTATGAATTGATTGGGATGATTCATTTTCCTCAAAATTTCCATCGTAATTATTTTTGTAATTTTCCAAGATATTTCTTTTGATAAGAATTGTAGAACACTAAATTCTAAATTCGACAAGCCTAAAAGCCAATTCTTGCAGCTGGTCAAAAATGAACCATTTTTTGTACTTAGGAAAGTTGCTATTACCAAGTACTTTATGTACAAATATCTTGAAAAATAGCACATTTTTAGAGCCTTATTATACAGAAACACTACAGTCGCAGGTCACAATTTTAGGCTAAATTAAACTAGCCCATGCTGGAGGGGGTGAACATTTATAACAAAATTAGAAAAATTATTAGATAGGCTTGCATTAATAGGATAGCTGAACATTTTTATAAATAATAGAGATAGGAAAAAAAATATTAACAAAAGGAATTTTAAAATATACATCTCATCATATAAACAATCGATATACTTTAAAATAAATTAGATACTGCCATAAAATAAGGATGAATATAGAATATGATGGTTGATCTATCGATACTACTACACTAGCGGCCTGGCAAGGGGGGCGGACCGCACCGCGTTCCAGCCCTAGGGAGATGACAAAAAGCTGATATAATATAATGATTATACATGATTGTATGCATATAATGATTATAATTACAAAATTTGAATCAAATAATGTGATTTGTTAAACTTTGGTGCTAATATGGACTCTAAATAAGTGAACCTATAAATGTTATCAAATGGTTCGCGTGTTCTCCGAGGCTGGACCAAAACACTTATTAGAATTAATTTTTACCGATAATTCGGGATAAAATTATTGTATTAAGTGCCTAGAATCGCTTAGAGAGCGTGTACAAAGGGATTATTTTCGTAATTTTTCCCCCGGGATAGGATTTTAAGGCCACTCTTATATAGAAAAGTTCAATAATTATTGTTTATTTTCTATGTATTTTTTTCTCTATGTTTTGTGTACTTTCATCACATATATATGATTGAATGAGCTAGTCCTATGTTTTGACTCGTGACTCGAGGCTCGCGATTTTGTCTGTATGTTTGTATGTTCGATGATAACTTTCGAATACTTTGACCAATCAAATCAAATCAGAAATGGTTTTATTTCTCCTTCAACAAATACAATATGTATGTAGGTAAATTCATATAAAATACAAAATAAACAAAAAAAAAAAAACGTATACAAACTATTCAATACAAAATATAGTTAGAGAGCAAAAAATTCCTCACATGGGCCTTACGCCTGTGTGTGAAGAAGAGTCCGCGTCATCATTACAAAAGAGTTTATTATAGAAGAATAAAAAAAAAACTCTGTTGAAAAATAAATATTAACTTACTTTAAGCTGAAAAAAACCTGGGGGAACTTAAAAAAAGGCTTCCGGAAGCAGGAAGGATCCCTCATCCATCAAACACGCGAATTATGGGCACAACTGAGAAAGAGTAGTAGTTTTTAGATTAGCTTCTGCCAAGAGCACCCTATTCGAATATTTCGGGATTTTCCAATTAGCCAATTTTCTAGAGAGTTACGACAAGCAATTGTATGGAGCCCAAACATTACTAGAATAACTTGCAATTGCATTCTGAAGGAATTAAATTAGAAATTTTGTCAGAGGCCTGGCCCGAGAGTACACTCTGGTTTATGAGCTTTTTCCTCACCTGACAATATAATTATTATCACAAAAGTATGAGGAAATTTAATTGAAAACACACTTAATATTTGAAATATCAAGGAAACTACATTTTTAAACAGTTTAATTTGTTTAATATAATTTTGTAATAGATATATTTTTATTTATCACCAGTTATTTGATTAACATTATTTTTTTTTAAACAAACTAAATATAATTACAAACCAAGCCTAGTGGAGGTCATTTCCAGTGAAAATATAATATATTTAGATTTATGTATTTTGCTTAAACGGCCTCATTGGACTCAATCAGTTTCTTTTGTCCTCCTTGATAAGTTCTCTTTCTGCATTGTCCAGTACTTCTACATTCGTTCTGATTTTCTCTATCAGTTTTTATTCATAAATACCCTTTGTACAATATGTCAGTTGTTTATTTTTTAGATGAATATTGTTTTTATTTCTTTAAGTTTCTTTAGATTTTCGGCGTAGATTTCCTGGGTTATTTTCAGTTATAACATATTATGGTTTTATACCAAGTTATTATAGACTTGGATCCCAGAGGGTCCACATGGAATACTATGTGGACCACCTTCTTTCCAAGAGTTTTTACACAGACAGACAGTCGGACAGCGGCACAATTCCAATAACTGTCACGTATGCTATCTTAGTATGGGGTAATTCATCAAAACAAAACCTTGATAGGGGGTTTAAGATCTAAAAGAAAGCGGTTAGGTGTATAGAAAGAGTAAATAGATTAGATTCATGTAGGCCGTTGTTCAAGAGACTTGGTCTCCTAACTGTACCCTGCTTATATGTGTATGAAGCTACCGTACTTTATAATATGTAAAAACGAATTATATTAACCAAAATCTTGATGTACATGATTATAATACAAGAAGCCGAGGAGATTATCTATCACTTGGTGAGTCACAATAGTAGCTTAGTCAAACAAAAACCTAGTTATATTGGTAGGAAATTCTACAACAAGCTACCGCAGTTTTTGAAGAGTCTTGAAAATATAGAAATATTTAAAAAACAATTGAAAAAATATTTAGTTGATAGTGTACAAGAGTTCCTTTCACATCAAAATTAAGCCTCACCTCAACTAATTGAAGTAATTATGGTATCTAGTGTATAATATTGTTGATCTGACTTGTCTTATACTCCTTAACTGGAGTCTCCAAGACATAATCTACAAAAAAAAAAAACAAAAAAAAGGCCCTGTTGGGACCCTTAATAAGAAGAACCAGTTATATTCTTGTTTGAAGAAAACTATGAAGATATGTAGTGACTTATGAATGTGGCAAACATAAATACTTTTGTTATGTCTGGAGGTATGATAATTCAAACTACAGAAGAGTAAGAAACGATATTTAATTATTATAATCGACTATGACATAAATGACAATGTACGTAGCTGTAGACAATGACTCACGACTCATGACCTGACAATAACAGGCAGCCCGCGACTCTAGTCTATGGCCTATGCCTACATGATACCATAACACGCTCTATGAGCCAAAGTTGTAAAGATTAAATTTGATACATTACATTGACATGACATTACATTGACATGACATGACACTAATCTAGTAGTAAATATAAAAGTAACAAAGTAAATACCTGTAAATAAAGTTTCACTCAAAGTAAACAAATTTTTATATATTATGGCCAATGTCAATCCCATCCAAACCTATCAGGTTTCTTGATATTTCGACCACGTCTTGTTTGACCAGGAATAGGAGGTGTGGATTGACAGCTACTAGATGGACAAGGACAAGTTTGAGTTTGAGAACTATTTCCTACAGTGTACTGAGTCCTGAGGTGACTGGATGCTTGAGCTTCAGGGTGGACTGTTATGGACTGGACTGATTGAGGACTGAGATGACTTGAAGGATTATAATTTGGGGCTGCTTTCAATATATGATGTCTATTACGTCTGTAGTGAACTCCATCAGATGAGTTGACAATGTATGACCGTGGGGTGGCATCAGGTTTTATTACAGTACCAGGCAGCCAATGTCCAGTGGGAGTAAGCTTGAAGTGCACTCTTTCTCCTTCCTGCAATTGTTGAAGTGGCTTGCTGGATCTATCATGATATTCTTTGTATTTGGCCTGTCGTTCTTTGGCAGAGACGAGATACCTGTCATGATCAACTAATTTTGGCTGAAGATGAACAGATGACACAGGAATTGTACAACGTAGTCTATGTGACATGAGTAGTTGCGAGGGTGAGGGCATGTCACCTTTTGGAGTGTTGCAATAGTTCAACATTGCTAGGAAAGGGTCTGATCCAGAATCTAGATTTTTGGAGAATATTTTCTGCTATCTTTACACCGCTTTCTGCTAACCCATTTGATTTAGGACAGTAGGGACTACTCATGATGTGTTCCATACTCCAGCTGTCTGTGAATTTTGCAAATTCATCAGATGAAAAAGGTGGTCCACCATCAGAAATGAGCATTGAGGGAATTCCATGCCGACTGAAGATTGCCTTGCAATGTCTGATAACATTGAGAGCAGTAGTAGTGGACAAGGGTGCAATTTCTATGTACTTGGAGTAGTAATCCATGATTACCAAATACTTTGCCTTCTCAAACTCAAGAATGTCACAGCCCAACTTCTCCCAAGGAAGAGATGGGAATGCATGGGGTAGCAAAGGCTCTTTAACATTTTGTCTACGAAATTTTATGCAAGTTGGACAGCTCTCCACAAAATGTTTCATTTTCATAGACATATGAGGCCAGTATACAACTCCTCTGGCAAGAGCTATAGTTCTTTCAACTCCCAGATGAGCAGCATGAAGACGATTTAAAATGGTGGAACATAAGTTCAATGGGATGACAACACTATTATTCTTGAATACCAAATCATCAACAATATTAAGTTCCTCTCTGAAACTCCAATATGGTTTAGCAGGGTTATCAACAAGGTCCCTTGAGTTTGGCCACCCATTGGAACAGTACTTTTTAATAGCACACAGTGCTTGATCATTACATGACTCAAGGCGAATATTCTGCAATGTTTTTGGTGACACTGCAAGAGAAGACGAAATAAGGTTCACATGCATAGCTATGTCTTTGTCCAAAAAATGATCAGTATGAGGGAGAGGCGCCCTAGACAATGTATCAGCAACATACATGTGTTTACCCGGCTTGTAAACAACATTAATGTCATAAGGTTGTAGCTGCAGCAACATGCATTGCAATCATGCAGGGACATTAGCCAAGGATTTCTTGCAAATTGTGACAAGAGGAGAGTGGTCAGTTTCTACTGTTATTGACATACTGACGAAAATGTGTACATCCATAAACTACTGCATACAATTCTTTTTCTATTTGGGCATAGCCTTGTTGACAAATTGTCAATGTTTTTGATGCATAGGCTACTGGCTTATTATTTTGTAATAAGGCAGCACCAATAGCGCTTTTAGAAGCATCAACTGTCAATATAATAGGAGCATTTACATCAAAATGAGCCAAGACAGGAGCATCAGTAATAAGAGATTTCAATTTTTCAAAGGCAGTTTTATGATTAAGATCACATTGCCACTCTATATCCTTTCTAAGTAGATTTTGTAAGCTTTCAGCTTCTGTAGCTAGATTAGGAATGTAGCTAGCTAGGTATGTAACCATCCCTAAAAACCTTTGCAATTCTTTCTTGTCCTGTGGGAATGACATATTACAAATGGCTTCAGTTTTTGACATATCAGGACGCATACCATGTTGAGAGAAAGTATGGCTCATATATTTCACTTCTTCAATTCCAAAATGACACTTTGACTTATTAAATTTTATATTAAGATTCTTTGCCCTTTCAAGTACTGCTTGTAAGCGTTGATCATGAATTTCCTTTGTTTCCCCAAAAACTAAAATATCATCTAAATATATACAAATACCAGGTATGTCCCCAAAACATTCGGTCATTATTCTATGAAAAATTTCTGGAGCAACACTAATCCCAAAAGGAAGTCGTTCAAACTTGTATCTCCCAAATGGAGTATTAAAAACAAGAAGCTTAGAGCTGGCTTCATCAACAGGTATAAGCCAGAAACCTGAATTTGCATCAAGAGTTGAAAATAACACAGAACCATTCAGCTGTGACCGAATGACTTCAAGAGTTGGGAGCTGATAGTGTGACCTTAATAAAGCTTTGTTAAGGTTATGTGGATCTAGGCAAATTCTTAATTGTCCACTTTTTTTTCAGTGACAACCATTGAACTGACCCATTCTGTTGGCTCAGTGACTACACTTATAATCCCATCAGATTCCATTTTTTCAAGTTCTGCCTTGACCTTATTATATAATTTAAATGGTAACTTTCTAGGAGGGTTGATAACTGGCTTAGCATCAGATTTAATATTTAGAGAACAAGTAGTAGATAAGCATCCTACCCCCTCAAATACAGGAAAATTCTTCACAATATGATCATACCATGATGACTCAGTTTGAACCTGATTGACTCTCTTGATTAGTTTTAGTTCCTGACATGTTTTCAACCCTAAAACGGTACAACAAGACAAATTCACAACATTAATAATAATAATAATAATAATATCGTGTGACCTGGCTGACTCAGGTCTGGTGTCAGAGTTATCAGGTCGCACCTGAATAAGTTCAGGGCCTCTGACGTGACTTAATGACTGTTTTTTAGGCAGCCAGGACCGACAGCTTAACAACATTGAATGCAATATTATGTACAAAATTATTCACAATGCACTGTAGGTGACAAACTCCAAGGCAAGGAATTTGTGAGCCACAATATGAATACAGTCTATTTTTTGAAGACTCAATAATGGAGTTACTCAATTTCAGTTGTTTGAACTGGTCAATGCTCATACAGTTAGCCTGTGCACCAGTATCCAACTGACAAGAAATGTTCAAATCATTGCCAGTAATATTAATTGTCCACTCAGAACCAAGGCCTTGGTCACAGCCAACAGTACTCACAAAATAATTGTTCTCAGAGTCACTAGAGTGATCTTCTGATTTTTTTACTAAGTTTACATTTCTTGACCTGCAATATTGTGCAAAGTGGTTAAACTTACCACAACTCTTACACACTTTACCCTGAGCAGGGCATCGAAACCGATGTATCTGTCCACAGCGATGACAAGTTGTGTTAGTTGGAACTGCCCCAGGTTGGAATTCAACATTTTGGGGTGATGATTGTTGCATGGCCTCAGGCCTTCATCGAACCAGGAAAACATTCTCATCCTTCACATTGGTTTGAAGCTGCAGGGCCCGAGCCTGGTGTTGTGATAATTCAAGAGAGCGAATAATGTCCAATGCTGCAGGTAAGGTTAGCTTGCGTTCTTGAAGTAACCTCTCTTTCATAAAGAAATTTGATGATGATAGGCCACAAATTAAAATGTCCTTAATAAGACTGTTGCAAAGTTTGCCAAATTCACAAGTGAGACTCAAGTTCTTCAAGTCTATCACAAAAGAGTCTAACGGTTCTGTCTCACCTTGACGCCGAGTGAAAAATTTATGCCTTTCCACTGTCACATTTTTTTGTGGACTAAAGTAATCAGTGAACAGTTGCACTAATGCGTCATATTTAATAGTGTTCGTGTCAACATCAAAAGATTTAAAAACAATCAGGGACTGAGGCCCTATCACTGACAAGAGGATAGCAACTTTTCTCTTATCGGTTTCAGTGTCCATTCCTGTGGCCAGGAGATACAAATTGAATTGAGTAATCCAGGAATCCCAATCGACTGAGGATCCATTAATTTTGAGAGGTGCAATATTGTTCAAAGAAAGTTTTGTAGACATTGTTCTATACTTTTATGACCACTGAGACCTAACCATAGTTTTGCGGAATGACGATGAAACTTTCACACCTAACCACACTTGTATGTTCCAATCATTATGACAATTCGACGATTGCCATTATGCGGTTCACTTCTGACACCATGTTATGTCTGGAGGTATGATAATTCAAACTACAGAAGAGTAAGAAACGATATTTAATTATTATAATCGACTATGACATAAATGACAATGTACGTAGCTGTAGACAATGACTCACGACTCATGACCTGACAATAACAGGCAGCCTGCGACTCTAGTCTATGGCCTATGCCTACATGATACCATAACAACTTTAATATTTGATATTTCATTAATATCTTAATTTGTTAGAATAGTATTGATTAACAATATTTTCTCTTTTATTTGCGCGTTATTTGTTAGGCATGCGGGCAATGCTAAGCATGCTCGGAGAATTCGCCATTGGTTAGTTGTGAGTGAAGAGTGGTTAATAATGGTAAGCTTTTATTATTAAGGAGTAGTGGTGAATAAATTCGAGTGAAGAACTGTAATATATACGAGTATATTATCACCCCACTACGACACTTGAGAGAGAGTGAGAGTGAGAGTGAAAGATAGAGTGAGGGTGAGTGAGAGAGAATCATACTATAGAACGCCTACTTTTGTAGCCTATTGTACAATAACGCCATTCTTCATCACAAGAAACATAAATATATAAATATGCGTGAAATAAGGAAATTAAAATGTTATGGAAGATAAATTTAGACAAGAAAGAGAGCAAAAACTTAAAATCACATTCAGCCAGAAAATCACGCATCAATTAAACATGCAATCTTCTCTTGAAAAGGGAGAGGGATGGTGTAAATAGCCTACTAAATGAACTCTGATCAGAAACTCTTGACTAAGAAAAGAAGCCAAATCTGTGACTTTTATGGAGGTGAAGACATTTTTTCCAGGTGAGGTTTCTCCCAAACATTTTCTTTGTTTACAAATGCTCCAAATTTCTGAAATTGACTTTACGTAATATTATTGCAAATTTTATGGAAATGAACCGCGGCTTTATTTTTCATAATAATGAAGACATGAACCTAAGAGATTTGACAGGGGAAGTCAAAGACATGACACAATAAACCCTCATCACCACACTTGACCTAGTAATTCCAAATTAAATAGATCTCCATTTCTTCTTTCACAAGATACAAGAGACATAATAAGTTTAGCAAAAATTTTCAGCATCCTGTGTCCGTGAGTGTCTGTATGAATCGAAACAGCATGTACCATGATAGGTATGGAAACTATAGAAACTGTGTATAAATGATGATTTTTGTAATCAGATGGAGAAAATTTAAATACAAATAATAATCTACAAGCTACTCACAGGTAATTGACATGACAGAAACAGAAACAGTGATTAAGCCTGATCATGTTCTACAACACTCAAAACGCAGAACAAAATACATGAAGTATTCAATTAAATACTGTACTTAATGAGAAATTGATATAGCCTAATATTTTTTGAAGAAGCACTCATGACCATCACCACAGTACACACTGTTTTCTCATGTTTGCTTTTTGAATTCTTATTCTTGAATTTTTGATACACAAAAACTTTGTCTTATTTTCAAGAAAAAAAATAATTTTAAATGAAAATAAATGAATTTTTGAATGACATCCTATTCATGAGAACAAGTTGATAAGCAACAGACATTTTATAAAATAACTATAATTTTCATAGCTGTCATTAATAATAACTAGTGGCTTGTAGGGGCAAAAATCCCTGAATAAAAACACTAATACATAAAACAAGTCATTATACTACAGTATTATAAATCAAACGAACTAACAATCAAATTACCTATGAGTCAGAATTTCCCTGTTTACTAGATTTTTTTGTGTGAGAATAGTCTTTTTGGTTGCTTTGGTTGTTGTTATTTACAATAAAGAAGTTGATTCCTTCTGGAGATTTAACTGTGCTAAATGCAACATATAATTGCCCATGAGTAAATACTGGTTTACTTAGGTATATCCCAGCTTTGGCCTTGGGACTTATTGATAGTAATACAAAAAGCTAGTCTGATTGGAAATTGTTTTCTTGACATATGGAAAGGCATATTAGGGTCTGTTGATATAAGCCTAATTCCTGGTAAAAATATTGCATTACTTTTCCAAATCCAGTTATTATTTCTAACTTTATGCACCTTCCGTAAAGGCCCAACACAATTCATCATATGCCATTGACCAAGCCTGACCCGAGATTCATATTCCTTATCAATATCACGATAGCGCCAATTTTTAGTGTAATATGGTGTTTATGTGGTGGCATTCCTGATGGTGTGATATTCTATTGGAATATTTAAACGTTCAATGGGTTCATCAGTAATAATTTTGTCCACAATAAAGTAGTTCTTTGCTTTCTCCCTCCACGTTTCCAAGTATTACATTGTTAATATTATGACATTGTTCATTCAATGGACACATTATTATGTTGTTTGAAAACATATTAACGTTGTTGATAGTTATTTTTGTATGAAAAATAAAACTAATCATAGATTCATTTCTTAGCACAAACTTTTCTAGAATATCTATTATATCAACTCCTCTGTGACTAGTTAGGTCTGTTATGAGGTTTGTTTTCCATTGTTGAAATTATTAGCTTGTCTTCTACAATGTGAAGAAATGTAGACAAAACAAAAAATTTTTAGAACATATGTCTGTCTAAATTTAGATTATACTATCCCAAGTAACCCACATGTTAATATTGAACACTGACTTGAAGATGAAGCACGATCACATAATGTATTGATGTAAACAAATCAGACGTTTTTGAATTCCAATTCTATTCTTATGGAGAACATTTTACATTATATCTAATTTTATGTTAACATTCTAAAAATTCCAATAGTTTTCCCACCATCACGGAATCGAGTCCTTTAATTTGATCACTCTCCCATCTTTCTACAACTTGCCAAACGCCCCCAGTTTTGATGCAAAGAATAGCCTTACAAAATTAAATATATTACGGTGATGATGGCAACCGATCCAGGTTGTTGTTGTTGTGGTGCTTGGTCCACTTAGTTATCCGCCCACTTTGGCGCTGTCCACGTTCCAAGCGGTGGTAGAGTGGGGATTCCACATATAGCGACTTCCCGATACAGCCAATTCCCGGGGAAGACACATAATTATAGGCAGTTCCCCTTGCATGCAGATATAGTGAGTTCCCGATACAACCAGTTGCCGAAGAGTACACATATAGGCAGTTCCACTTGCAAGCAGATATAGTGAATTCCAGATATAGCCAATTCCCCCAACCCTTGGGGATGTGCGTCGGGTGTTAACTCTCAGAGATTGTTTGTTTTACAAAAGTGTGCGGTGAGGTATTTGGGAAATTTAGAATACATCATACATGCAGGAACACATTAATTTGAAGACCTAAAATTGCTCACATTTCCTTGTATCTATATTTACAGAGTGGTTATATTCTTTTCAAATAAATTTAGTACATTAAAAAGAATTCTGATGTACATGGTTACTCCACACGTGGCAGTGGAAACCCATATGTTGTTCAGCATAGATTGAGATTTTCTGACAAGAGTCCAAGTGTATTTGGTTTGAGATTATTTAGGAAGCTGCCCGAATATTTGTTTACTTCAAATAATTTTAAGAGAGACCTATATGATTTTCTTCTAGATAAGGCTTATTATAGTTTGGATGAATTTTTAAATGATACATGACATATTTGGTGTTAGGTACTCTTCAGAGGGTATTATTTACATAACTATTGCTCTGTAGTTGTGTTACAATTGTACTTTGCTATTTTTTTATTATTTTCTGTTTGTGTTTTGACTTGGCCTGTATATGTACACCGTTTTGGCTCAATAAAATTGAATTGAATTGAAAAAAAACATAGCTTTTAAGACGTAGCTTTTGGTGTGAACTCTCCGTAGCTTGCGTTTTAATACTCAAGATACGTGCTACATTGCCCAAAGACGTTGCTCAAGCGGTCTGAAACGACCTTTACACATCTATATAAATAAAATTGGAGTTTTGTCTGTACATTTATCAGAATTATATATTTTTTGGTTATTTTTACGTTTTATACCTTAAAGACCTTAATCTCATTTTCTGTCTGTCTGTCATGGCCCCAATGGCATTTTACGTGGCCTTCTGAAAAACGAGAGCATCGATCGGGATTAAAGTTATTTATCAGTATAGAAAACCTTTTTGACAATGTCTTTAGCTATAAAAAACTAAATTTACTTTTTTTTTCAACAGAATAATAAACATTTAAAAACCAAGTATTGTGCGATTTTGGATACATTTCTTCTAAGTTTTATTACCACATAAAAACAAATCACGTAATTTATCATGATATATCAATCAGCTGCTCTCAAATATTCTCTCTGATAATTGTCACTGAATTGTTTATATTCTAAGTTGTTTACTAAGCTGCTAACAACTTCATGATTGTTGCTATCAAAAAAGCCGAAACATATTTAGTCTTATTTCTAAACATAATCTGCTTGAAGGACGGGTACAATAGCTAGTCTATATAAATAAATTTAGAGTTTTGTCTATACATTTATCAGAATTGTATATTTTTTGGTTATTTTTACGTTTTATACATTAAAAAGGCCGAAACAAGTCTTAACTCAACTTCTGTCTGTCTGTCATGGCCCCAAAGGCATTTTATGCAGCCTTCTCTTGAAAAACAAGAGCATCAATTGGGATTTAAGTTATTTAACAGTATTGAAAACTATTTTGACAATGGGCGTTTTCACACACACCGACACGTCGCCGGCACGACACCGGCACCGGGCGCCGATATCGTCACGACATCGTTGAAGCATTTCACACTTACCGACACGGCATCTGGCTGTCGGTGAAGAACTAACCTTAATTTGCAGTGGGCGGCACAGTTCAAAACGGTACGATGGCTGATTACAACAGGAGGTTGTATTTGTTATATTTATTATATCTACGTAAAAGGCGCAGTCGTAATAGACAACTTTGGATTGACCCAATAATAAAAGTTCGCTATTTGGATGGCTTGTATTACACCTTATTTGATAAGCTAGTGACAAACCTAACAAAATGTTTTAATTTTTTTCGTATGAGTACTGTTAGGAAACTTTTGACTATATATTAGTGAATTTAAGTGATGAAATGAAAAAACAAGACACTCGGACGAGATTGGCTTCTGTCTCTAAAGATTTTGTTCTTATTTTCTTCTATAGTTTTGTCCCATAAACAGGGCTCGGATTCGACTAATTCAATTAGGGTGACAACATCATACCTATCAGCCATCGTACTGTACCAGATGTTTTTTTTTCAGTACCTAACCTCAAACTCTTGACAAAATGACCAAATTCTGTTCAAAACTATGGACGACACACAAGTGTCGGCACCGGCACCGGCGGAAGCAATGCTGCCAACGACATGCCGGCGCCGGCAGCCGGCTGCCGGTGCCGTGTCGGTGAATGTGAAAGCTGTTCCATTTGGCAGCATTGTATCTCAACCCCCACGACACCGGGACGACATCTTGCCGGTGTCGTGCCGGCGCCGTGTCGGTGTGTGTGAAAACGGCCAATGTCTTTAGCTATAAAAAACTAAATTAACATTTTTTTAACAGAATAATAAACGTTTAAAAACCAAGTATTGTGCGATTTTGGATACATTTCTTCTAAGTTTTATTACCACGTTTTATTACCGAGAACATCGATCAGGATTTAAGTTATTTAACAGTATTGAAATTTTCAGGTATAATGTAGAATAGTCCCGAGATGGTTCCTGTGAAGGTTGGGAGTTCAAAAGTCCTCGCTGAAGGACACAAAAAGGAGAAATCTATCCTTAAAGGAACAGCTGATAGAAATCAACTATTTTTAATCATATGGTGGGCCCTTTTGCGGCGTTATTTACGCTGTCTGCAGACTTGTATAGTCAGAGCATTGCAGTCATGTAGGAAACATATATGACTGCTGAATCAAAGTTCAGCTTATGTTTCAACCATTATTTCTTTGGTGAAAAAAAAAACAAAATTTTTTATTTCAATTTATCCAAACAAAAATTAACATTTTAGGAAGGTGCGGTTTGTGGTAGGCTCTTGGGAATTTGTCAGGTAGCACTATTATAACTAAGATACCGTTGCAACGCACGGGTGAACCGCTAGTAGACAATAAAAAGAATAAATATTGCTTGTTTGAAAAGAAAGATTTCCACCGGGCTTGCACTGATTGGTACATCCATAATCACTACATGGAAAACAACCATGTTAAGAAATC
Source organism: Conomelus anceps (assembly GCA_948455865.1). Lineage (NCBI taxonomy): Eukaryota > Metazoa > Arthropoda > Insecta > Hemiptera > Delphacidae > Conomelus > Conomelus anceps. The sequence continues at coordinate 35,497,601 of OX418219.1, read as the reverse complement.
ATTTCATATCATAAAACAAGTCATTTTATCACTGATAAATAATACGGGTTTTCTCCATTACCTCTATACAAATTTACCTGATGTTGCCCGATTTAGAAGTGGGTGACACTAGCGCTGTGGCTTCACACCGGATCCCGAAGTTACTCATCTAGTAATATATATCAATGATTTATTTCTTAAACAAATATGTTATTCTTATGAATGATAACTTAATTCATATATGAAATTTCAACCAGATGAATGAGAGAGACCAAGGGCTATCTTGAAATCTGATTCCAATTGCATTTGATGGAGAAGCTCATATGAAAATCATATGGTTCCTATAGAAAAAGGCCTGAGTGCCTTTACTTTTTTCGATTTGAATATCCTCTAAATGCAACAAATTTGGAAAATCCTCACACATACATCGCTGGGCATTTCTTAAAGGAAGATCCATGCAATTTTTCATAGAATTTGGTTCACTTGTTTAGCCAAAAATGCATTAGGCTACAAACAGACAGGCAAATGCAAACCGGTCAACTTGAAACAGAGGCCTCGCTTCGTTTGGTCAATCATTATCATTATTTGTGCTGATAAATGCATCATTTAACTGCTTCATTTTTTATTAATACAGTACCTTATGCTTCCCAATTCACAAAAATGCACATTGGCAATTCTTGTAATGTTTCTTCTTCTTCTTGTTGTTGAACAGATCTCATAATATATAATGCCTTAGTATTTTCTCATTTTTTTCTTAATTCAACAATTTAAAATAATTTAAGAAAAGATTTCAACACAGTTAAAAATGAAAACATCAACGCTTGCACGGTGAAAAAAATAGAATGGATACCGGTATGGGCTAAGCATCAAGCATCATAATATTCATTGTTTTAATTTCCAAATGTAAATAGGGACTGCGCCACTTATTGCCAATGTTCGATTTTCACTAGCCAAAACCAACCTAGAGCCTAAAGTGGGGATCTGTTTTACATCATAATTATTATTTTTATACTCGACCCCCAAACTCCAAAATCAATAGCGATCTCACTTGGACTATGAGGAAGCTATATAGATATACCAAGTTTCAAGAGTCTTTTTCTTCTTCCAAGCGTTAAGTCACAAATGGACGGACGGACAACGACACGATTTCAATGAGGCGGCAATTATGAAAAGAAAAAAGGAAGACCAAGACGACCGTGAAGTGACGAGGTTGATGCTATGGTACGAAATGATCGCGAGGACCGTGAGTGGGAGACCGACAATGATGGAGAGCCCAACGAAAAAAAGGAAGGCAGTGATACAATACACAATACTTATATATAACTATTTATATATAACATACATAATTTATAGTATGCTTTCAACAAAGTTATACTGCTAACAACAATACGGTAATTCAAATAATTAGCTACCGTACCTAATAAAAATACAAGCTCTTCCTGATGGAGCAAGCTTCAAATCGCATTATCCATTTCGAGTCCGTTTTCCGTTTTTGATGATTTGAAAACACAAAATAATGATCTAGGGAATGAGAGATTATTATTACTAGTAGCTAATTTAATGAGAGCACATCCTGAATTGGATTGCATCGCAATAATTACTAGCTCATAGCAATTATGGTAACTTAACAAATATGTCTGTAAATTGGTACTACATTGTATGTTTATTTTGAATCAGAAATGACTAATAAATTTTTAAAAATTTACGAGTGATACATTATAGTTGTGCGGAAGACAATTTATCTATAAACTTACTATCTATTCGACCAAATGAATGATGATATAGCATTTGATACACAAGGTTAGCTTTTAATGAACAATTTTCTCCATAATTGTTTGTAATAAATAATATTGTTTGGGGTTCTTACATCACACAATAAATCAATAAACATTTCAATAACTTTCAACTAGCAGAGAATGTTCCAATAACAAGATTAATTATACTGTCTGAAAGTAATAAATCACCATAGGCCTATCAATACAACAACCAATGACTGTAGAATAAACTGTTTAATAGCCTATACACGTTATATGCACTTAGGCTACTCTAGTCTAAGAGAAAATCTCTTATTACAAATAACTGTATCACAATTACTGTCTCAGTTATTCTCACACTGTACAGCACAACATTCAATTCTTTTCTTTTCCTAAATATACACTTTGAACATTCAACAGTATCAAATAAGTTGGTGATTAATTTAAAAGCCGAGGTTAATAGTCTGCAGAAATATTCCTGTATAAACTGTGTTGAAATACAGTGTGTTATTTTTGAAAGATAAGAACATTTTTAATGTTGTACTGGCGGTTTCTGAAGTTATTCGGTTTGATTTAAAGCCCGGTGAGGTTGATGCTGTTTATAGGCTTGGGACTGTTAAGGGAAATAATTCAAGACAATATCCACCTGGAATCATTCTGAAATTTATTTGGGCGATGGGACAAAGACTAATTTCTTTCTAAAGTCAAACCTGGTTTTGCTGCTTCAGACGCTGGTTTTGTGACAGATAATAAGATATACTGATAATAAGATATAGTGTATAAAATAGTGTATACATTCGTCCTTCAATGAGAGTGGAGAACTGGCTACTGTTCTCTTTGGCTAGATCTATGGCTAGGGCTGAAATAAAAGACCTTAATTAGTTGTCTAATGTAAGGCTTTATTTACGTGAATGAATACATAGTTTGTTATTTCTATTAGTCAGTCAATATTTTACATATCAGTTGTACAGCTGATCTTTTCATATTATATCAATCTTCCCCCCCAGAATCATATTCTTCAATATTATTGGAAGAGAGTGATTTGGGAGCTAGATGATGCAAAGAAATGGCACTTTCTCTTCCATCTTGATGCTTTATGTGGGCATATTCTGGGTATGCTTCTATCAATTGTACCTCTTCAACTTTTGGATTGTACTTACTGCTTTGAACAAACTTTTCAACCAAACAGGTCCAGGTGATGAGAGCCACAATGGAAGTGAAGATCCATAGGTTGAGCGACGTGGATGAAGAAACATTCTCTCATGTGGAGCTGTGTAGGTTGTTGTGCAAAGAAGTGATTGTACGGAATGAAGTGAATCCTGTAAAACGTCTTCCCAGTTGGATAGAGGTAGGTTACGAGTTCTGAGAGCTAGGTTGATTGTATTCCATATAATGTGGTTATATTTTTCAACTTGACCATTACCTCTTGGATTGTATGGGCTGGAATTACTCATAGTTACTCCTTTCATTGTCAAAAAGTTTCTCACATCTGATGAAACAAATGAACTTCCTCTATCAGAATGAACAAAACAAGGAAGACCAAAAAGAGCAAATAAAGATGAAAGGTGTTTTATGACTGTAGTGGAATTGATATTGGCACATGGGAAGGCGAATGGAAATTGTGAATACTCATCTACGACAGTGAGAATGTACTTATTTCTTGTTTTTGAAGGAAGTGGTCCTTTGAAATCAATACTAATTTTCTCAAATGGTCTTGTAGATTTGATCAACTGTCCTTTGAATTTATAGAAACGTGGTTTGAGCTCTAAGCAAATTGAGCAGCGATTGCATACATTTTTGACATCTTCTACTGGATAGGGTAAGTTCTTGCTCCTTACCCAGTGATAGAGGTGAGTTACTCCTGGGTGGCACAAATCATTATGATACTTGATTAACAATTCATTATCTTTCCTGCAGTTTACAACTGCACATACTCTGGACAAGGTGTCTGCTGGAATGTTATCTTTTCCTTTCCTATAAATTATATTGTACTTGTATTGTGATAACTCTAAACGCCACCTCATTATTTTTTCGTTTTTGATTTTACTAGTCTGAGATGAGCTGAACATGAAAGCTACACTTCTTTGATCGGTTACCAAGTTGAAACTTCTGGATATAAGGAAATGACGCCATTTTCTTATTGACTCTATTATAGCATAAGCTTCTTTTTCCACTGAGGAATGTCTTCTTTCGGAAGGTGATAAGGTCCGGGAGAAAAAGGCAACAGGTCTTCCTTCTTGAGATAAGATACCTGAAATAGAAACAGCAGAGGCATCCGTTTCTATTGTGAGCGTTGAAGAGTTGTCTATGTGCTTGAGAGCAGTTGATGCAATTTCAGATTTGAGTTTGCCAATATTTTCAATCAATTCTTTACTTAATGGAAATTTGTTGCAGTGAACAAGTGGGTGAATAAGTTCTGAAAATTCCTGATATACTTTGTTCTCTGCTGTAAAATCACTTCCCGGTGGTTCGGAACCCACCTAAAACTGTAGGTCCAACTCATCAATCACCATCATCCAACTCATTACCCACGAACAGGTCTCAGACCTATGTGGGCTTCATCCTCCGAAAAAAAAAAAAAAAAAAAAAAATAAAAAATAATGCGCAAACATTCCAATTAATCGTTTCAATTCTGCAGTATTTGTTGGAATACTGAATTCCATCAAGGGTTTTATACGATCTGGATCAGGTTTGATAGCATTATTTTTGATTAAATATCCTAAATATGTCATTGAGGTTTCTGAGAATTTGCATTTTTCTTTGTTGACAGTTAAGGAATACTTTTCAGCCAACTTCATGAATTTTTGTAAATTGAGATCATGTTCTTCCTTATCTTTACCACATATTATAACATCATCTAGAAAAGCGAAAGTGTCATGTAGGTCTTCAAGGTTAATTAATTGATCTATAACTCTTTGAAAGCAAGCTACTCCATTTGTTACACCGAATGGAATTCTACAGAACTGATATAACTTTCCTTTTGCTTCAAATGCTGTGTATGGTTTATCCTCTTCTTGTATGGGAATCTGATGATAGGCACTTTTAAGGTCAATAGTGCTGAAAAATGAATAACTAGATACTTTGTTGATCAATTCATCAATATTTGGAAGTGGATATGCATCCAGGAATGTGAATTTATTAATGGTTTGAGAATAATAATCGATTACCATTCTTTTTTTATGTCTACCATCATTCGTCAACAAATGCTTGTGCTCTCCATGGTGAATGGCTGGGTTCAATAATTCCTTCCAATAATAGATTGTCGACACTTTTATTTATGAATGCTGAATCATCATTACTAATTCGTCTTGATTTTGTTGCTATAGGTTTTATTTCAGGTGATAGATTACCAAATAATGAAACAGGTTCGATTTTGGCTTGTATCAAGTTGCAAATGCTTAGCATTGCTTTGCTTCCACCAAACGAAATGGTGATGGAAGAATGTTTTCTTAATATGTCATGACCGATGATTATGTCAGTACAAAGTTCAGGTAATACCATTAGTGAAATGTTCTGATAGGTTTCTTCAAATACACAAACACGTGCTACAACACATTTTCTTATTTGTGATGTTTGATTATTAGAGGCTAATATAATTTGCCTTTACACGAATAAAATGGAAATTTATTTTGTGCAGCGAAATTTTCATTAATGAAACTTCCTGAGCTTCCGGTATCGACTAGAGCTTCTGCTTTTACATCGTTAACAGTGATATTTACAACTGAACTAGAAAGGGATGGTAGCATACTGGTAGTTGCTAAATAGGATGTGTTTAGTCTCTGCGTTTTTCCTTCGGAAATTTTAGCAGATTTACACACTTTAGAAAAGTGTCCTTTCTTCTCGCATTTAAAGCATGTTACATTTTTAGCAGGGCACTCATTTCTAGAATGTATGTTATTTCCGCAAAAATAGCATTTCTTTTGTGCTGAAATGATAGCTAAGTTTTCTTCATGTGCTGTTTCCTTATTTTGTATGACAGAATTGACATTGACTTAAATGTTTTCATCGTTTTCATATTCTTGAGCATTCATTTGTGCTGATTCTAGTATTCGAGCTTGCTCTAATGCATTTTGCAGTAAAAGAGTGGAGTTTTCTAAAAGACGTTGTCTAATTGATGTTGAGGTTATACCAGAGATAAAGCTATCTAGTATATGAGTTTCTTTGTTCTCAGCTGACGATGCGCTTTCGAAATTACATTTTAAACTGAGCTTTTGTAATTCTAGGAAGTATTGGTCAATAGTTTCATTAATTTCTTGCTTTCTATTGGCTAATCGGTACCTAGCATAGACTTCATTTTGCTTCTTATCAAAAATAGATTTCAATATAGTGATGGCTTCCTCATATGCTTTGCATTCAGAAATGAGTTCGAATAATGAGGGAGAGACAAAATTGGTTAATACAAAAAGCATATTATTCATATTTTCCTTTTGAGAGTCTTGTTTCTCGTAGTTGTCTTGATGCTTCTTTCTAGCTCTAGACATTACGATATGTTCTAGAGATTCACGTAAATAAATTGAAATAAAAGACCTTAATTAGTTGTCTAATGTAAGGCTTTATTTACGTGAATGAATACATAGTTTGTTATTTCTATTAGTCAGTCAATATTTTACATATCAGTTGTACAGCTGATCTTTTCATATATCAAGGACATCCAACTACAAATACATATGGTTCAAAAATGGGAAAATATTCATTCGGAAAGCTCAAAATACTCCAGCAATTATGATCATATCGAGAGATCAGATTCTTGCTCTGGGAGAGTCATCTGCTGTTGCTCAAGAGATGTTTGAGATTACCAACCAGGGGCCTGTTGCAAGAATGGGCTAGTAAAACTAGTCTATTTTAGCTGGGTTAGTGGCTCTACACACTGGTGTCTTAAGACATCTGTCATGTCTAATGCATTTTTATCGAAAACCAACCCATGTTATTAAATGGAGGACTCACACACTGCTTGAGACATCAGTGCAACGTGACATCCCTGCTTCAGACATGTGTCACATGAGACCGGTTGGTCAGTGTTTGGTAAGTCATGACTTACAACAACCGCCCTGGCGCATGTGCACTAGCGCGCATTGCCCAAGCAATGGGGCTGTGAGCCGTCAACAACTGAGCTCAACAATTAGCCATCTGCAACGCATGTAAGACATAAGACATGCATAAAACATCCATGTCTTATTCAATTATGTACAACACGACAGATGCCTTAAGACACATGTCATAAGAATCCAGTGTGTAGAGCCACTTACACACTGGTGTCTTAGAACATGTGTCTTAAGACATCTGTCATGTCATACGGAATTGAATAAGACATGGATGTTTTTTGCATGTCTTATGTCTTATGTGCGTTGCAGACGGCTAATTGTTGAGCTCAGTTGTTGATGGCTCACAACCTCATTGCTCAGGCGACGCGTGCTATTGCGCATGCACCAGGGCGGTTGTCATAAGTCATGACTTACCAAACACTGACCAAACGGTCTCATGTGACATGTCTGAAGCAGGGATGTTGCATTGCACTGATGTCTCAAGCAGTGTGTAAGTTCCCCATTCAATAACATGGGTTGGTTTTCGATAAAAATACCTCAGACATGACAGATGTCTTAGACATGATGTCTAAGACACCAGTGTGTAGAGGCCCTTACAGGTGAGAATTTTTCAACTTAGCAGTCTAGCATTTTCTGTTGCATCAAGAAACAGCTGTAGCCCATGTGTTATGAAATAGTGAACTCTTAAAAGGAGTTTTATTTAACATAAAACGGAACATACATCATCACTACAGTAGTCATCATTACTGATTAATAACTAAATAAACTTTCGTTGCTATGGCAATATAACATTGAATCACAGCTGTAGTTCATCATCACAATTTTCCCCACTGATATTATTGGGTACTTTCTCTTTGGGACATGGAGCTAGTTGACAAAGAGAAACCACTGATTCTCTTCCATCATTAAGCATATTCTGGGTTACTCTCGATCAATTCAAACTTCTTCCACTTCTGGTTCTTGTTTTGAAGTTCTTGTCATTTTCTTCAACCATACTGGTCCAGGTGTCGATAGCCAGGTTGGTAACAATTTTCCATTTGTGGAGTTCCGGGCATGTAGAAACATCCTCTCATGGGGTGTACAATTGGTAGTTGTACATAAGAGGGAACGGATTGAGTGGAGAACTTCGGGCAAGACTTGTTCCCAATGACTACTATCTAATCCTCTTGACTTTAAAGCTAGCATGACTGTTTTCCATATTACTCCATTAAAACACTCAACTTGTCCATTACCGGCTGGGTTATAAGGTGATGTTCTGCTACTGGCAACTCCTTTGGAAAGAAGGAAGTTTTTCAAATCTGATGACATGAACGATGTTCCTCTATCAGAATGTATGTATGATGGAACACCAAATAGAGTAAACAGTGATGTAAGATGTTTTATTACAGTACTAGCAGTCATGTCAGAGCAGGGGAAGGCAAACGGAAATCTAGAATATTCATCAATAAGAACTAGGATGTACTTGTTCCTTGTTCCTGATTTGAGTGGACCTTTAAAATCCATATTTAAGTGTTCAAATGGTCGGGTTGCTTTTATGAGACAACTGACTCCTTGGGCGTAGCGGGGTTTCATTTCTGAACATGTAACACATTGTGAACACACTAGTTTCACATCATCTATTGAATATGGTAAGTTCTTTGCTTTGATCCAATGATATAGTCGAGTGATTCCTGGATGACACAAATCTTCATGAATTTGTATCAGTTTCTTATTATCTGTATAGCATCTCGCAGTGGTACAAATTCTGGATAATGCATCAGCAGGTATATTATCCTTTCCGGCCCTATAAATTATATAAAATTTATATTCAGACAAATCAAGGCACCATCGTTGAATTTTGCCATTCTTTATTTTGCTTGTTTGTTTATTACTAAACATGAATGTAACTGATCTCTGGTCGGTAATAAGAGTAAATGACCATCCCAACAAATAATGTCGCCATTTTTTAATTGATTCGACAATTGCATATGCCTCTTTTTCAACTGCAGAATGATTAGCTTCACTTGCAGATAATGTTCTTGAAAAAAATGCTACAGGTCTCCCATTCTGGGTTAATACAGCTCCAATAGCATGATCTGATGCATCAGTTTCTAAGGTGAATGGTACTTCTTCATCAATGTATACTAATACTGCAGATGCAATTTCCTTCTTCAGCAATTCAAATACAACCTCACATGCTTTATTCAATGGAAAATTGGTGTTATGAACTAATGGATGGATTTTTTTTTTAAATTATTTAATCCATTTGGAATAATATGTCAACATTCCTAGAACACGCTTCAATTCTTTATTTGTTTTTGGGAGTGGACGATCAAGAAGTGGTTGTAGCCGATCTGGGTCAGGCTTAATTAAGCCATGGTCGATTTCCAATCTGAGAAAAGTTAAATTTTCCATAGATAACTTACATTTTTCTTTGTTAATAGTAAGACCATATTTTTCTGTCACCCTCCAGAAGTTTTCTAAATTTTTGTCATGTTCGTTTTGGGTCCTTCCGCATATAATAATATCGTCTAGATAAGCATAACAGGCCGTTAAATCCTCTTGGTTTATTATTTGATCAATCACTCTCTGAAAACAAGCTACTCCATTAGTGACTCCAAATGGAATTCTTTTAAAATTATACAATTTGCGCCCTACTTCAAATGCTGTGTAGTGCCTCTCATTGGGCAAAATTGGTATCTGGTGGTAAGCAGATTTCAAGTCCACAGATGAAAAAAATTTATATTGTGCTACTTTATTCACCAATTCTTCCATTAATGGAAGTGGGTAGGCATCCAAATTTGTGAATTTATTGATGGTCTGTGAATAGTCGACTACCATGCGCTTCTTTCGATTTTCACTTGATGTTACAAATGCTTGAGCTCTCCAAGATGATTGACTATCTTCGATAATGCCAGCATCTTTTAGTCGTTTGACTTCATTAATCATAAACAGGTAGTCTTCTGCTGAATGTTGTCTTGATTTTGTTGCTATAGGTCGACAATCTGGTTGGAGATCATGAAACAAAGAGACTGGTTCCACTATGGCCTGAGCTAAGGCACACTTCTTAATTCCATATTTATTTACGGTAATGTCATCATTATTCAGATGAAGTGCTGATTTAACTCTGCCAAGATTATAGGTTAAGGATGAAAGATTTTTAAAAAAATCATGCCCTAGAATTACATTTGTGCAACATTTATTCAGTACTATTAAATGAAAGTTATTATATTCTTCATCGTTCAGGTAAATCTTACTTATAACACATTCAGTCGCTTCAGCACTGCAAGCACTTAATGCAAATGTAATCAAAGAGGAATATGGTATTGTTTTCATCTTTGATTGCATTACTAACTTTCTGTCTATAAAGCTTGCAGTACTTCCGGTGTCAATTTAGTGCTGATGTATTCACTCCATTAACATTTATAGGAACAATAGACTTTGAAAGTTCACTGCAAGTGTTTGTTGCTGATATAATTGCAGTAGTTACATCTCTACTCTTGTTTTTATTAGTTTGTGCTTTGCAGACTTTAGAAAAATGCCCAATACGATTACAATTTAGGCATACTTTTCCTTTTGTGGGACACTGACTGTTATTAATGTGATAGTCATAACCACAAAATTTGCATTGTCATTGTTTTGTGTGAGAGTTACTAACTGCAGAAGCTGTCTCTGTGTGGACGTTGTTTAAATTACTTCCGTCTGTTAGGGCAGCATTAATGTTTTCCGAAACTTTTCCATATGACTCAGATATGATTTCAGTATTTTCTAACATTTGCGCCTGTGAAACAGCATCTTGAAGAGTCAGTGTCTTCATTTCAAGAAGACGTTGTCTAATTTTTGAAGATCCCAATCCCGAAACAAATGCATCTAGAATATGTTCACTCTTGTTAGCATCGGCTGTGACCGCTTTGAAATCACAAGCTAGGCTCAATCGTTTGAGGTTATTATAGTACTGATCAATAGATTCTCCATGTGCTTGTTTTGTGTTAGATAGATAGTACCTAGCATAGACTACATTTTTCGGTTTGATAAATATTTCTTCAAGTACTGTTATAGCTTCTTCAAACGACGTGCAACAACAAATATTTTCATAAATGACTGGTGACACATAATTAATTAAAATGCTGAATCTATTTTCTTCCAGGACTGAATTATAATTTAGAAAATTAAGAAATGTTACCTTCCAATGATTCCAAGTTTTATCAGCTTCGACTGAATCTGGATCTACAGATAAGACGGCTGGTTTCAGAATTTTTCCAATAGTTTCCATATTACATTGTTCCTTTGCTACAATTAAATCTGCCTCCTGGCGATTTACATTTTTCTGTTTCGGACCCATTTTATTATGTTGAATAAATTGTTATGAAATAGTGAACTCTTAAAAGGAGTTTTATTCAACATAAAACAGAACATACATCATCACTACAGTAGTCATAATTACTGATTAATAACTAAATAAACTTTCGTTGCTATGGCAATATAACATTGAATCACAGCTGTAGTTCATCATCACACCATGTTATTATTTTTTTACAGTAGTTTTATAGCAGTAGAATTTTGCTAATTACCAGTCACCTGTTCAACCTTCAGATTACAGAAGCCATTTTGAGAGAATTTTGTGCAGCCCAAATGTAATCTAACCTAGAAAAACTATCTATAGTCTATGCAAACCTTGCAGTACAGAGTCTTATGGCAATGCTAATTCATAGGGGAATATGAGCGCGCTGTTGCATAACCCATGGGACAAAAGGCCTCGGGACTATATTTCCCAATAGATATGATGTCACCTCATTTGGTTTGTTTACATTTTAGTTTAGAATCAAGATAATCAATTTTTCAATCAGCTGTAGAAGTATTCCATTGTAAGATTAGGAGAACGTATGGTGAACATAGTATTGTTTCGGTTCTGAAGTTTCTAGTAAAATTCAATATCCTCTTTCCTGGAACTCTTTGTTAAGTGCATATTATCAATTGATTTATTTTGTTGATTATCTTTAAATCAATAAGACTCCTATGAACTTCTCAGTGAAAACCATTAGTGAGAGACATGTGTGTAGGCAATGTAACCTTCAAAGATTTTTGTGAACTTTTCAGTTGAGAGTTGGTGAGAATAAGTTTTGTAGGTACTGAAATCCTATTTGAATGTAATGATTAGATGAATGAATAGATTAATAAATGATGTGGATCCGACTACCATGTGTGTTTTAAATGCATTATTTATATTGCTTTGCATAATGTCTTTATTAATGTGAAGCAGGTAAGTTCATGATATTAGGAATTATTGCTATTCTAGTCTTCCTCATGCAGCAGGAATGTATTATAATACATTAAATTGTACAGTGTCCAGCATAATAAAATTAATCAACATTGGAAATTGAATTGAAATCGAATCTCAATGTTCTTCACCTACATTTTTTATAAAATGGATTATTTGTTAGCATGCCATGTGATAGAGCATGGATTAACTGACCAACCTATATAGGAGCAATGAATCTATGACAAAGATTATGATTTTAGACTTTTTATGAAACAATTTAATTAAGCAGATTTGAATGGAAAAATAGTAAGAAGGGATGAATGAATGTTCTAATTATTGATAGTTGAAGGGTGCTCAATTGGTTAAATTCATCTATAATATTCTTCATATGACTAAAATCATTAATATTAGTAAGGAATCATCAGCGTTATGGTAATAATGATTTAGCTTAGGATTGATGAATAAATTAAACCATTTATCTGGTAAGTAGTTGGGTTTTCCTGTCTTAGCCCCAACGTTCCCTAATGTTTGTTCTCAGTAACTCTATTAAGGGCCTGTCAGTGCCTTATTATCTATCAATACTACAGAATAAATTGTCTGAAAATAGCTTGAATTGTAACTTTTGCAAGTGGTATGTATACCTGAGTTTGATCAATGATTATTTTTTGTTACTTTGTGAAATTCTTACAGAATGATTGTTAAATCTCACTAATCGCTTCCTCCTATTTTCCATTTTGTATTCATTTGGAAGTTGTCTTCCTTTGCCTCTTGTTATTTGAATTGTGCGCGCAATTGCTGCGTGTTCAGTGCTACCAATTGTTTAGCAGTCATCTGTCATTGTAGCTCATTATTTTGTAATACATTTATTCTTGTATTTGTCTTTTATATCTTGTATTATTAGTTTGGAATTACCGTTTTATTCCTGGTTAAGCTTACTGACTATTTCGTTACAGTCATTTGCATTTTTTTGCTTTGTGATGCTTTGTCTTGTGTTTTTTCTGTTTCCTACTTGCACATAGGAAGCATGGCGTGTGTGACAACTTTTTAGCGATGTAGCTCATACCGTTTTGTGGCAGTGTTTGCCAAATTTTCATATTTCTTGTAAATTCAATTACTATAATCTCTACAAATTGTTTTCAAACTTTTCTTTTCGATGTTATGTAATAAGTGCAGTGATTTGGAACATTTTAATGTTGAAATTCTTGCATATTGGTGAGCATTCTTTTTTTCTCCCTTGTGAGCATGTTACCACTTGTGGACTTAAAAATTATCTTCGACTTGTTTATCGAAGTTTGTTACTGTATGGACGTTTCATGGTGCCTGGAACTTTCTATTCACTCTGTGTTTGCAATCTTGATTTATTTTCGAACTTTATTGAAGTTATGTGGAAATGAACTATTCGCCTGCTTGTGGGCTCTATTATGTTGGTTTTCCATGCTTGGATACACAGTGCTCATCTCTGCCTAGAGACTACAATTATGTTTGGCAACTATTCTAGCCATTAGAATGAGTTGTTCGTCCACCCTGGACTCAAGAATCACGTTCACTGCTTGTGATTTTATCTCTGCCTAGAGACTACAATCATGTTTGACAATTATTATGACCATCAGAATAAATTGTTCGCCCACCCTGGGCTCAAGAACTATGTTCACTACCTGTGATATCATATCTAGCTAGAACTCTACATTCGTTATCGTCAAGTTAACAATTATTCTAGCCATTAGAATAAATTGTTCGCCCACCCTGGGCTCAAGAACTATGTTCACTGCCTGTGACATCATCTCTAGCTAGAGTTCTTCATTCGTTATCGTCGAGTTGACAGTCATTCTAACCATTAGAATGAGTTGTTCGCCTATCATGAGTTCAGGATACTCATATACTGTTTTGAAGATATCCATTCCATGTCTACTGTCGTCTTCTGATGAAGATCATCTCCTTCCTGTTCTCATCTGTGCATTATGGGAATGTATTTGCATCTTGAGGCTCTCTGCACTATTCTTCACTGTTTACCTGTGGTCGCCAAGGCCGCCTTGTCACACGTCATCTGCTGCCTGCTGCTAGCACTGTAGCTAGCTCCATCCTCTTCAACGTGTTGGTGCAAATTGAGTGTAAATTCATTACATTTAATTTATTTTGTCTGTCTTCAAATCTCTTGATTTTTATTACTTGTTCATGTGCCTTTGTCTGCACCATAAGAAGTTAGCACTGTTTAACTTGATGCTTGATTTGAAATACATAATTCAATCTCAACTACAATTTCTTTGCACAAAGAAATACAATTACAATACATATTGTTGGAAACATTTATTCATTCACAACAATGATTAATTTGAGTTACATCTTAATACTTCATTCCTCTTTTCTGAATATTTCATGATTGATATTCTCAGAAATTTCAATATTTTGAATTCTTTATGCATAGTAGTGATGCATTTCTTTTATGCATTTGATTATTTATATGTCCAGCTTGCAAACGTTTTGATATTATGTAACTTACATTTTATCTACATTTTTACATTCATTCTTATTGGCATATTCATGCTATTAAGTTCTTTGATAATTATTGATTTGTCTAGTGTACTTTCTTGTTTAAAGCACACATTCGCGCTCATTGATTTATTATTCACCACTGAATAATCATCTGCTGCATTGGTGCACCGTTTACTATTGTCTATGTCCTATTATTGCATTTCTAGGCTTGCTCAATTTTTATGACCTTTTGTAAGGTAATTTACTACATTTTTGTATGTCAAGTTTTCATACTTATTTCATTTAAAGCTTACATGGTATTCAGTACTTACCTGTCATCAACACACTTGTTTTGATGATCCTTTTCATTGTTGTATTTTTATTAGCATTTTCGAACTAATGCTGATTGATTCATTATCAAGACATTTTTGAATTCTTGTATCCATCTTAATTAGTATTTCTAATTCAAGATTGATTTCTCATTATCAATTACAATTTACATTTGTCATTTGTTCTATTTGGTTTTTCAATATATTCTTTTACAATTGACGTTATATGGTCTCATATTTTTATGACTTCCAGCTACTACCAGAGTATATTATTGCATGTTACCGTTTTGCATGCATATTATGCATACACAATGGTTTGCAATCCACTCACCTTATGTTGAATTTTTGTCTATCAGTTCCAATTGGGAATTAATATCTTCTATTACAATCAAATTAAAATCTATCCTCTACTATCAAATACAGTCCACTCAACCTAGACAGAATTTAACAATGATAGTGTTTCAAATTTTGTATTTAAAAGAACAAATGCAGTCATCATGATATAAATTTAGATTAATCGATTTTTTGTGAACTCCTGTTCAATAATTTATGAAAATTGGGAAAAAGGTATTGCTTGGCTAATCAAGTCTAGCCTACCATATGATTTTGAGCATTAGCACCAAATGAGATTACGTCATTGATCAGTCCTAAGGCCTCCTGTCCCGTGGGTTACGGCTGTTGCCATTTTTTTATGTTGTACTAGCTGGCTCGACACGCGTTGCTGTGTTCTCATAAAAATTCTCCTTGATTTTATTATTTGCCACCTCCCACTGAGGTTACATTTCAAATTAGGAAAGAAGTAAGTCATAGGGCTCTTCCAACTGATCATAGAAGCTTCGTTGTTTTCTTAATCACCACCTCTGAATGAAGAAACATTTCAAATTTAAACCTCCTATGACTATAAGGGTAGAAGCTAGGTTTTTGATTTTATTATTCTCCACTTCCCGCTGAGGCTACATTTCAAATTTCTAGCTGCATTGGTTAACAGATGTCATCAACCTGGCATAATTACATTTCATCATACCCAGTCATATGTTTCCTACATATTGCAAGGCTCCAACTGCACGGTAGCCTACATGCAAAGTGCAAAGTCTTTTGCTGTTCAAAGACAGCGTAAATAACACCGCTAAGGGGCCTGCCATATGATTAAAAACGGTTGACTCCTTTAAGCTGTTTGGCCGGCAAGTTTAGTAGGTTAGGTCTATAAAATGGATTAATTAATAATTATTATTAGCTCCCCTATTAAAATTTATGGTCAGAAACCATCCCCAATATTCACACAACATATTCCTAAAGTTTCATGCCAATCTGTCAAGTAGTTTTGAAGTCTATAGGAATAAGAATAAGAATAAGAATGTTTTAATTCCTTTAAAGCACATACATTGCAATCGGAAACGTCAAGAATACAAAAATCATTGTAATATAACAATACAAAATATACCTTAAAACTAAACATCAGTCCACAGTGAAATTCAATTAAAAAATTCAATGAAGCTATCACAGTCAAATATAAACAATAAAGGCATCAATCAGTCAGCCTCAAATGGAGATCAGAAATTACAATTAGGTTTTCACAGTCTGATAATAATTTATAAAGCTATTACAATTTAAAATAATCTACCATTTGTAATTGAAAGAAATCAGAAAGAGAGTACAGAGGGTTTTTCAGAAGGAGGCATTCCAGATCACGTTTGAATTTTGATGCATGTAAAACTTTTGCTGAGTTTGACAGTATATTGAAAAGTTTCAAAGACATGTAGCTAGGACTAGTTAATAACTTATTCAACCTAGTATAAGGCACATCAATCTTCACTTTGTTTCTTGTGTTATGACTGTGTATCTCATCTCTGCAATGAAACAAGCCCATATTTCTCTTAACACTCATTAAGAGTCTGAAAGCCACCAAGCTATGCACAGTCATAATTTTTCCATTAATAAACAATGGCTTGCAGTGGTCTAGATATGTGGCACCAGAAACTATCCTAATCGCCTTTTTTTGTAGAAGGAGTACTCTTTGAGCATCTGGAGCACAACCCCACAGGTCCAGCCCATAAAGAAAGACACTTTGGAAAAAAGCAAAATAGCATGTTCTAATGTACGTTTTAGGAACAGAGTCCCTGAGACTACGTAGTAAATAGATAACCCTGGAAAGTTTAGAACATACGTTGTCTATATGGGGACTCCAAGAAAGCTTTTGGTCCAGTGTTACACCTAGAAGCTTAGTGCTCCTTGTACCCTCAATGACCTGCCTCAACCCAAACACCAACAACTGGGTTTTATTACTATTGAGCAGCAAACCATTTGCCTTGAACCATACTGCTGCCTCATCCTGACATTTGGACATTTTTTTCTGAAGAGTATTGAAATCTCTATCAACAGTGACTATGGATGAGTCATCTGCATAGCATACAACTTTCGATCCAATACTATACTCAATATCATTCATCATGACTATAAAGAGGAGAGGCCCAAGAATGGAACCCTGAGGAACTCCATGAGGCACAAATAGAGAGTTTGAGAGATTGGAGTTTACACATACAGTCTGACTTCTATCTTTTAAATATGATTGCAGAAGTTCAAGAGCTTTGTTACGTACTCCTAGATGATGCAGTTTTTTCAATAAGATATTGTGATCAACAACATCAAAAGCTCTGCTTAAATCAAAAAGAACAACTCCCGTGTAGTTTTTATTGTTGAAACTATCTTCAACATCGGACACAACTGAGCTGACTGCATCAATAGTGGATTTTTGTCTCCTAAAGCCAAACTTTGAAGTTGCAAATAGATCATTACTCTCAAAAAATTCATACAGTTGACCAGCAACCACATATTCTAATATCTTACTGAAGATAGGTGGGATCGATATGGGTCTGAAGTTCTCAGGTAAGTCTTTGCAACCTTTTTTATGAATAGGCACTGTTCTGGAATGCTTGAGTTTTAATGGGAAAATGGACTCTCTTATGCAGGCATTGTAACAATAAGTTAATGGTGCCAGAATAAATTTTATAACTGTTTTCATCATAGAGCTGGAATGGAAATAAATATCTTTACTGGAGGATGACTTCATTTTAGACACAATATCAGCAATTTCGTCACATGACAATTCTCTCATAACAAACTCGAGCAGGGTTCTGGGGGAAGAAGCTAGAAGCTCCTCAGCCGACACATTGGATGGTTCAATTTCTTCCCGCATCTGTGAAACTGCATTTACAAAATAGTTATTGAACTCTTTGGGTGAAACAGATGTTACACTGGTCTGTGTTGGTTTGGAACTCTTTCTAATAACTTCCCATGCAGCTGCACATTTATTGCTGGCTGATTCAATGAAATCAGCATTGGTTTTTAGCCTGGTCATTCCCAATTCAGATTTATACAGTTTTTTTTAAATTATTATAAGTTAAATGGGCTGAATCCGTTCTGTCCTTTTTGAACTTGTCATATGCAATAAGCACGAAACCCTTCAGACTTTTCAGAGCAGGTGAAGTAAAAAGAGATTTCTTCCCATTAGCAGAAATACATCTCGACCTACAAGTAACAAGTGGAAAACACTCCAAAAACAATTCCTGGAACCTGTCAAAAAATGCATTGAAATTGCATTCAGCATTTTCATATATAATAACTTTGGTCCAGTCAACTAAACTCAGTCTATAGCAGAACCCGTCGAGTCCAGCAGTAGTTATTGGTCTGAATTTCCGTTCTTGCAGGATATTCAAGGGTCTCTTACTCGTGTCTTGATCCAGTAAAACACTAGATTTTAAATAAAGACATACAGCATCATGATCACCCAAAGCAACTGGGTCCACCTTTACAGAAAATAACTCAGGACTCAAGTCTGTTGCTATATTATCCAATGCTAAATCAAATCTAGTAGCCTCAAAATTTGTAAGATACAGGTTGATAGACTTCAGGAGATTAATTAGGTCAGAGTTTAAAGATAGAACATTCACATTAAAATCACCCCCTACTATAAAATGATATCTATGTTTATATTTAGTATTTAAAAATAGGATAAGTTTTTCTAATGCCTCAAGGAAAAGATTCAGATTACCTTTTGGTGATCTATAAATTACAATTATTATTATCTTAAGTTTTTTCATAATGATACCAGCGAATTCATGATTAATTTCACAGTTATAAGCAGTCATATCAATAACCTTGAATTGATCAGCAAGTTTATTAGCAACAAAAATGGCAACACCACCATTCCTGGCATTTGTTCTGCAGAAGGCAGATGCAAGCAAAAACCCATGTAATTTAACCAAATCCAAGATGTTCGCCCTCAATCAATGCTCAGATATACAAAGCACATCAAAATGTTTCTCATTATTGATCATTTCAATTTCGTTAATTTTGTTACTCAGACTTTGCACATTAAAAAAATAATGAAAAATAATTCTTATTATACTGAACATCTAAATTGTTTTGTTTAGAACTGGGAACTGGAATATGTCTAAAAAATTTAAAGATTGAAGAGAGACTGACATATTTGAAGAATTCTGATTAGGATGAAGGACAGGAGTAGGGACTGTCTTATTGGGAGTTTGGCACATGGGGGATGGAATGATGGGGGATGTAGCAGGATGGGGTTGTATAACTGGAGAATTGATAGCACAGTAATTAGCCTCCTCCACTGTCACTTCAGTTCTTAAGAACGCAGGGCCATTGCCAACAAAGTCTCTCACATATACTGCCAGCTGGTTAATCAGAATTATTTTCCCTCGCCGCCCAAGGTGGAGCCCATGCCTTGTAAAATGCGATCTTCCCAGGAACCTGTTGATATCCTTGTAGTGAATGTTGAGTCCCCCTATATAGCCTTCCACCGCTCTTGATAAGTAGGAGTTGGCATAGCAAATATTATCATTAAGAGCAGGATCATCATGTCTGTAGGGCACACCACACACCAGAACATTTGTCTTCAGATCCACCCCAGTAAGATATCTCATTCCTTGGTCCAAAGTCAACTGGAAGGGTTCGTTATGATGTAAGTCATTTGTGCCTGCCAATATAATAACGCAATCATTTTCTGTGAAATCCTTAACTAAGCTAATACCCTCCTGGATAACGTGCTTCAGCTTAGCACCCGATTTAGTGCACACCAACACTTCAAACTCCTCTCCCAGGTTGCTCATATTATTACATAGCTGTTTTCCCTTGCTATCGGCTAGAATTGTAACTCTGTGTTTCTTTTTGGAAGTGACCCTCTTACTGCATTTAGAATAATGAGTCCTAGGTTCAATTTGAGTTGAGGGGGGTCGGTGAACCTGAGCCTCAATTTGAATTCTGTGTGGAAGTGGAATACAAGGTGAAGAGCAGCAAGGTGAGTCTTCCAATACAGAGAATCTGTTTTCAGTTCTAACTGAAGTATTAGGAGTACAATTTTTACGTCTGGCACTGTCCCTAGGTGAAACAAATTTTCCATCAATATCCTCCGGTTGGATTGTGTGAGAAAAATTCTCACAGTCGGATCTTAGAAGAGCAATGATTGCATTCTTGTCTTCTATTTCCTTTCTTAATGATATCTTACTTTTATTTAACCTTTCAATTTCATTTTTTAGTAGTTTTATTTCACCTTCAGCTATCTCTTCACAGTTTAGTGACTCTTCAAAATCAAGTTTTCTTGTTTGTTTCTCCAATTCCAAGGATTTCACTAACAACTTATTTTCTTTAGTTATATCTGTAAGACATTCCTGCAAATCATTATTTGCCTTGATACATGCATCAAATTTATTTAATAGTAACGTAACTTCGGGAATTTAATTCAATTATTGCATCACTTGAGTATTTATCACACAAGACTGAGAGAATTCCATGAACATTTACCACAATCTCAGCCACTTCCTGATTAATTAAGTCGTTTTTTATATCATTCAGGTGTTGCTGCGCCAGACCATTGGCTTTGTCATATTCACTCCTAGTTCTAGTCATTGTGTTTTTATTTGTAAAGAACTTGGGTACCGTACTATTCAACGACTGAGGAAAGGAAAGTATAGAAAGGATTTGAAAGAGCCTAGAGAGCATTCAAGGCGGGAGAACGGGAAGCTCCTGATTAGGGAAAATATTATAGATAGGAAATTAGAATAGCAATAATATGAAATCCCGTAATTGAAATTCTTGTTTTCGTAAGCTGTGATCGAGAACGCCAATGCATAAAAACTTTGAAATACCGCGTCCTCTCATCCGTTATGATAGCACACCTGATTCAAAACAATCGTTGCCATAACAACCAGTAAAGACGCTTCAGCCGTGCTTATCAAATTCAAGTTGCCGGCCGACAACAGCTGACCAAGAACAGCACCCTTTCGTAGCCTCTGAAAAATCTGTATTCTAGGCTAAGTTATAAAGTTATAAGTTATAAGTTATAAACCTTATCAACAGAGCATCCCCACTTAGCAGCCAACCTCCGCAGATTCTAACCGGCAACAATGAACCGGTGTTTATCAACTCGTCAATCCTAACCTTTGATAAAATCTCAACGGTATTTCGACTGTTTTATCCTTAATCTTTGCACTTCTATACAATAATAACCAAAGAAATCGAAACACAAGCACTAATAGAAGATGAAAATCAACTTTGACAGAAAATTTCTCACCAAACTCCGAATAATAAGGTATTTTCCACGGAGCAACAACAGACAAGTCATTCCGGCAGCACTAGCTGCGCGCGCACTCCCCATGTAGGGAACATACATACATACATATACATACATACATACATACATACATACATACATACATACATACATACATACAGACAGACATTCATTTTTATATATATAGATGAGAATGGAACAGCTTGACTGGGTTTGCTTGGCTACTTAGCAACTTGACAGCACTGTACCCCATAAGGCTAATACTGCCAACTAAAGCTGGTAACACGACTTGACTCAATGATTTTCAACTTGTAAATTGCAAAATTCTGTTGCATGAGCACTCAAAATGTTTTACCAACATTGAAGTCGGTGGACTAGTATTACTAGTGGTTTTTACCAAGTTCTGTTGCATCAATCCATGTGATGATATTAGTTACTGCAACATATTGGTCTAGGCTAGTATTATTTTTACATGTGAATCTTCGGTAGTAAATTGCATTTTAGCAATCATATGAAGTGTTTAGCTTGGTTATGTCTACTTTTTCATCCACTTCAGAGTTCAATTTAGTTCAGTACAATGATTTCTTTTAATACTCACTTACTTTATTACTTTTAATTTATATCTTTACAATACGTTTCAATACTTCCAATGAAGGTAAAGATGGATAAATAAATGATTTTTCAACATATTTAGACCACAATCAAACTATGAAATTAAACTATTATTTAAATCAAACTATGGAATAAAACTATGAAATTAAACTATCATTTAATTAAAAAAAAAATTTGAATTGCTTTTTCTCCGAGGATGAAGCCCACATAGGTCTGAGACTTGTGCGTGGGTAATGAGATGGATGATGGTGATTGATGAGTTGGACCTACAGTTTTAGGTGGGTTCCGAACCACCGGGAAGTGATTTTATAGCAGAGAACAGTGTCTTTTTTGCTGGCCAATCTAATCGGTCACCGTTACAAACAAGACCTGCGAGAACGCAGCTTATCTAATTAATTTTCTAAAATTGAAAATTAGTTCATATTCTTCAAGTGATGGCTCCCACGATACAAATAAGTTACGTGTTTTAGGAGAAATCTCCAAAACTTAAAGAACTCATTCCACTTATTGAAATTAAGGAAAAATGTCATATTACATATAGGTCCAGGAGCATTGACACACATTCATTGGCGTTCATGGGAGCCGCTTTTCGTAACGGTGCACTAGAAACTACGGCGTCTGATTGGTCTATTCAAATCCATAGACCGGCTCCTATGGATTCTTAAAGATACGATGTTGAACAATTTTTTCGTGTGGCATGCAAATCTTTATATAAAATAGGCGAACATGTTTTTTTGTGATGACAACTCCTCCGTGGTTTCTCGACCGATTTTATTCGTTCACGTCTCATTTGAAAGATCTCATCGAGTAGATGTTTGATAACGTCTTACATTTTGAAAAATGTCATCGTGGACATGAGGAATGAACGATCAAAGTATCAATTTTTGCCATTGCTTTAACATAGGGATCGGTGAGCTGAAAATTTTCACATTTCAACTTATGATTTGATGATCAGCTGTTTTGAAACAAAAAGTTTATTTTTCATTGTTCATTCAGAGAGAGAGGGTGGGAGGATAGGATAGAGAGGAAGAGAGAGAGGAAAGAGAGAGAAAAGAAGAAGAAAGAGGAGAAGATGAAGAAGACGAAGGAGAAGAAGAAAGAGGAGAAAAAGAAGAAGAAGAAGGGGAAGAAGGAGAAGTCGGAGAAGAAGTAGAAGAAGAAGAAAAAGAAGAAGAAGTAGAGGAAGAGGAAGAAGAAGAAGAGGAAGAAGAAGAAGAAAAAGAAGAAGAGTAAGAAGAAGTGGAAGAAGAAGAAAAAGAAGATGAAGAAAAAGAAGATTAGGAAGTAGAAAGAGGAGATGAAGAAAAAGAAGATTAGGAAGTAGAAAGAGGAGATGAAGAAGAAAAAGGATAAAAAGAAGAGGAAGAAGAAAAAGGAGAAAAAGAAGAAGAAGAAAAAGAAGAAGAAAAAGAAGAAGTGGAAGAAGAAGAAGAAGAAGAAGAAGTGGAAGAAGAAGAAGAAGAAGAAGAAGAAAAAGAAGAGGAAGAAAACGAAGAAGAAATAGGGAACGAAAAAGAAAAAAAGAAGAACTCATAGCATCATAGGTATCTTTGATACCCACATAGAAATGGAGCAACTCATACTGTGCTTAAACTTATCATCATAGGCAATGCTGTCGTTCAGTAAGGTATGTAGAAAATCCACATTTGGAATGTATTTTACAAAGTTTAATAAAGTCGCACATTCGTGCGACCCGGGATAACCTAGTAGCACAAAAAGTGGAATTGTCAACCTAAAGCTGGGCATTCACGTTCCGATTTGCAGTACCACTTGCAGTCCAACCTTCAAGGTTGGATCCGAAAACGGACCGTGAATGGGCTTGTTGGATGGTTGGAATTGTAGATGGACGACTAGATGGACCACTAGAGGGACGACTTACGAATGTCGACGGTGTTGGAGCGTGTGTGGGGCAGTCGGATCAAAGTCGTCCATCTTATTTCAGTCAGTGCATGACCTTCGGGTAAGTTCGGGCAACATCGTGCAACTTCGGTTACATTTTTCGGCTCAAGAGCGACGTTCACAGCTGATTAGGAATAAAGTTGGATTGTAAGTAGGAGCGTGAGTGGAGTCGACTATCCATCTAGCAGTACCTACTACTAGCAGTACTGCAAGTGGTACCGGTACTGGAAGTTGGAACGTGAATGCCCAGCTTAAATGTTGATCAGCTGACCTGTAATTTGCAAAAATTTTTTGAAATAAAACCTCTAGTAATACTAGAGACAGATGTTTCTTGATGCAACACAAAATGCTAGAAATAGTAATAATAGACCACTTTTACTAGTCGATTCATGAAAAGGCCCCAGTTCTACTAGTCGATTCACGCAGTTGACATGAAAAGCAATATAATTCTAGACTAAAATGTTGCAGTAATCGATATTTTCAGATCAAATAGTGCAATATTAAATAATAAATAATACAAATTATTTATTACTCTGCAATTAATTCATCTAAAAATGCAATAGTGTTTGGTAAAAGCCACTAGTAATACTAGTTCACTGAATGGTGTGTTCATGCAACAGAATTTCATAAATTTCCAGCTGATTACTGGTATTACAAGCTTGTATTTGCTCATGCAATAGGCCCCTGGAGGGTGATACGACGTCGCCACCCTCGATGAAAATGGCTTCTAATGACGTTGATGGTGGGAAATGAAAAGGTCTTTCAGGTTGTTTAGTAACTATTTCTCATATACATTGAAATATTATCAAGATCTATTTCAATGTTGTCTAGTATAATAATTATTTACTTAGATGTCTGCGTCAATAATAATGTAGCAAGTTTAGTCATTTTATAGTTTTTTTTTGTAATTGCTCTTGTAACTTGAAAGCTTTTGTGCTCTTTGGGTTTTTTTTTGTTTTATTCCTGTAAATAAATGTCTTTCTTTCTTATACATTATGTGCACAATGTATGTATACGTTATGTATACATATGTATACAATATGTGTAAATATGTATACATAATGTAATCTATATCTATATAATCGAAATACCACTGACTGACTCACTCACTCATTCATCACAGTTTCTCAGGAACCACTTGACCAAAAACGATAAAATTTGGTACACGTATTCAGTAGGGGGACTAGACGCGTGCTAAGAAAGGGTTTCAAAATTTACCCCAAAATTGAAGATTTTTTAAAATTTAGGTGACAACAATTTCTAGAGAACCATAAGGTCAAATCAGATAAAATTTGGTATTCATGTAGATGTACCTTGGAAAAAAGTTTCAAAATTAGCCCCAAAATGGGCCCAAAATCGACGATTTTTGAAAAGTTTGGTGATAAACAGCCAAATATTTTGAAATTTGCACTTAACAGATGTCATCAACCTGGCATAATAACATTTCATCATACTCAGTCATATGTTTCCCACATATTGCAAGGCTCCGACTGTATGGTAGCCTACATGCAAAGTGCAAAGTCTTTTGCTGTTCAAAGACAGTGTAAATAACGCTGCTAAGGGGTCTGCCATATGATTAAAAACGGTTGACTTCTATCAGCTGTTCCTTTAAGCTGTTTGGCTGGCAAGTTCAGTAGGTTAGGTCTATTAATGAATAATAATTTGTTTCAAACAAAGCAAACTTATCCCGAGCTACCAAAATAATTTCAATAGCTAAAAGCCAACGTTTATGAAAAGTAAAAAAGTAGCCGAGCTGCCTGTTAGGTCAAGTACAATAATTTTTAATATTAGTACAATATTGCTCGGTACAATTTTGCTGGAGCCGATTAATTGCGCATGCATATTATGCATTTCAACTCCCATCCGCATAGTGTATAGTCATATTCTCGACGTTGCTGTCTCTTTCTAGAAGAATGCTGTCTCTTTCTCATATGAAGAATGCTCATTGTAGTTGCATATACCGTTCCGAACCTGACTGTACTGCCGGTAGGCTGACCCCTTCCCACTTCAATTGCATAGCCTACTACCTCAAACGATCACTCACTTTCACGATCAGATCAGTTTGCAGTTGCACATCAGACTGCTAACATCGTTCTCCGAGTATTTGTGAATTTCAACCAATGCTCAAATCGAATAAATATCAGTTCTTATAAGAACTCTTACCTATCAATAGTTGGGTTTACAAAGAAGTATTAAGGAATTAATAAAATACTATTTGTAACAGTACATGAGCCTGAGAATTTTTGTGGAAATAGTTATTGATCAGAAAATCAACAAAAAATTAGTTTATTAGTTTATCAACATAAAATTAGTGAAATTAATTTACCATAGATTAACGATTTTGAAAATTCAGGTGATTATAATTTCTCAAGAACCACAAGGCCAAAAAAGTTCAAATTTTCAGCTGGGGTGCTAAACACGTGAAAAATAGGGTTACATGATTCATCTCAAAATTTAGGATTTTTGGAATTTAGTTGATCACAATTTCTCAAGAACCTCAAGGCCACATGGAGTGAAATCTATATAATCGAAATACCACTGTTTGATTAAGACCCTAGATGCATACTAAGTAATGGTATCAAAATTCTCCCCAAAATCACCTATTTCTGTAAATTTATCTAATCACAATGGAAATTAGTTGGACCCCCCGGGGGTCCAGGGGGCGGAGCCCCCTGGCTAGACGGTGAAGGCAAGCAAAGAGAGTCTGCCGGCTAGTTTTATATAAATATAATTTTTTTTTGAAATTTCATTTGAAGTTATAAAATATTCAGGGTGGTGATTGGTCATGCGGTGAGCATGGTGTTCAAGTGATCATGATGTTCAGTCACGACCGCTCAAGACTGCGCTTGGATGGGTGACCGTGCTTTAATGACTTGATGTTACAAGCTTTATTATCACTTACCCGGTGGTTCGGAACCCACCTAAAACAGTAGGTCCACCATGTTCCCCGTAACATGGCACAAACGGCGAGGTGGAACTACCCGTAAGGGTCTCCCCACCATTAAAAGCCATACGCTTATTATTATTATTATTCAGATGACCTCTGCTACAGCACATATTGACAACTGCATTAAATAGCTAATGGAAATCAATTGCTACAACACAAAAATAATTGGTATTTTCAACACCAATTTTTCTTGGGAAATCCAATCAGTGGTGTCTAAATATTTTTGTATTGTTACGTTTTGGCATTCATCAATTTCCATTAGTTATTCAATGCAATTGTCAATGTCCACATTAGTGGAGTTCTTTGGCATATTTTATAGCATTGAAAGGAGTTTTGAAATTAAACTTATTATTTATTGATTGAATAAAAATTGCAGCATATTCCTAAATAGAATAATTCTGTTTCAAATGAAGATTAATTAGGCCTTTACACTTTGGAGAGAGATATACCTATACCAACAAAATTTTACTTGTCCACAAAAAATGAGAAATTGTTTTTTGAGCCACTTGACAAGAAAGCTCTTGTGCAATAACGTGTGCTACAGCAAATGAGACAAATTATCATGCAATTTGAAATTATTTGCATCCAGTTGATGGTTTAATTGGCCAGAACGTAAGCAAGCATTACTGTCCTGACATAATTTGAATAAAAATTAGTGCATAACGCTATTTGGTCTGGCTGAAAACAGAAATGGCTCTCGGTGATAAATTATGTCCTCAGTATTCTGAATAAACATTAATATCGTTGCCTACAAACCACCACTTGCCACCTCCAAATCACTACTTACCGCCCCATTACCGCCTGCAGCATGACAGTGCACTCTTGTGGCACTTGCCTGAATTCAGCCCCCATTATTAACCATCCATTAAATTTAATCTCTGTCACTGTGCAAACCTCATTTTTATCGGTCTCTTGTCCTTATTTAATAGGAACCTAAAACTGAAAAATATTCATCTCACATTCTATTGGAACAAGCTTCTTACAATACATCAACTGCTCTTTGAGAAGTTTCTTTCTCTTTTAAAAGTTCTCACCATTCATCATAACACTATTATATTGTAATACTGCTGTGGCACTATTGTAGGAGAACTCTTGAATTAAAATCAAAATCACTTTTCGTAATTCATTCGTTTATTTCTTTTCACAGTAGTACTTTTTCAACTTACATGTGGAGCTTATTCTATCAAACTAAACTGTTTATTATTTCAGTTTCCAATGGTTACTCATATGTAATAACATGATCACATGTTTGAATGTTTACTGAAATGATCTACCCTACATTCGGCCATTCTGACAAGTGGCTTGTCCTCAAGCCATGAACATAACAAGAAAAAGAAAAATAAAAACGTATGAAACAAGAATCGTGCAAAATATAGAAGAGCGCAATAACATAAAAATCACATGGATTTCCATGGCTTCATGTATTCAGCACAAGTGGTGGTTTTCAATGGTCCTTCATGGTCACCAACTCGCTCTACATCATAGGTGTAGTTTGTTTTGGCTTTAGTGATCTTGTATGGACCTAAA
Organism: Conomelus anceps; assembly: GCA_948455865.1. NCBI lineage: Eukaryota > Metazoa > Arthropoda > Insecta > Hemiptera > Delphacidae > Conomelus > Conomelus anceps. Next base: position 35,469,215 of record OX418219.1, on the reverse strand, counting down.
AACATTCCTTTTAATTTTCTTCCAGGGCCAATTTGTGTCCTCTTTATTGCAACGTAGTTTCCAACATTATATTTTAATGGCTTATGACGTCGTCTATCATAATTTTGTATAAATGGAAGTCGGCGAGGTCTATGAAAGATTGGAAGCTCTTCTTTCAATATTATGGTCATTTTCACACCAGTGGTTCTCGATTTATTAGGCTTATAGCTCATTACAATATTTTGTACGGCATCGTGGACTGGAAGATCTTTTATGTGACTAAGATCTAGTTCTCCTACCTTTTCAATAACATCTATTTGATATATGTGCGAAAATTGTGGTTCTTCATCGGGCTTGATGGAATCCTTCACTTTATTTTCTGCATTAATGCTTTGAGAAGAATAATTTAATTTTGCTGAATTTGTATTCATGTGACTTATATATCTCACTTGGTGAATGTTCTCGTTTTCACAATCTTGCCTCTGCTTAAACAACTTAATGTCCAATTGTCCAATAACATCTGAACCAACTATTATCTCTTCTCTGGAGTTTTCAAGAACAAACACTTTAACAGGAATTGTGTTAGCGTTCCCATCAAATAACATTTTGGTGATAAAATAGCCAATAGGCGACTGTTCCTCATCTCCAAGACCCAGTAATGATGTAGAGTCTGAATTCAAAGCAGGTGAACTAAGATACTCATAGAATTTCTTGTTAATAAGGGTAACAGTACTCCCAGTGTCCAAGATAGCATCTGTACTTTTCCCATGAATCCTGACATTGAAATAAAATTTTCCATCATGACTAACTGAACTTTTAATTTCAATTTTATTAACATTTCTTTGATTTCCAGAGTTTGTTGTGCCTTCTTTCTTTTGTCGACATTCCGTTGACTTATGTCCAATTTCATTACAATTAAAACATTTGAAACTTGATCTGGGAAAACTTTGTCGACATTCTGTTGACTTATGTCCAATTTCATTACAATTAAAACATTTGAAACTTGATCTGGGGAAACTTTGTTGTTGGTTTTGCACCTGAGATTGATATTTGTCAGATTCCTTGAAAACGGGTTTTTTGCTTCTATTGGTACTTACTTGAGAAGGTTTGGTTTGAGAAATATCCTTCTTCAAATCCTTTCTAAAATTGTATCTGGATGCCTCATATTCATCCAACTTGTTCACAAGTTCATCTGTCTTTATAATTTTGGATAGGTCATCAATAAAATGTTCACGTATCTCACTTGGCATCTTTTGTCTTATTTGATCAACTACTATAAGCTCTTTTAGGTCTTCATAATTGAGTACTTTTAAGCCTTCGATCCATTCAGTTAAAAAGTTGTTTAGATCAAATGCAAAATCTCGCCATGTAGATAAAGTGTATTTTTTGTGGAAAACAAATTTCAGTCAAAATTGTTCTGGGCTGAGTTTAAATCGTTTGAGAAGCACACTTTTTATATGGTAATAATTATTAGCTTGTGCATCAGGCTCTCTTGCAATCAAATTCCTGATTTCCAGTGGTAATAATCCCATTAAATATGCAACCCAATTTTCTTTTGGAATATTATTTCTACCTATTTTTCTCTCAAACAAAGCTAAGTAGATACCAATATCACCATCCATATTAAAACGTGTCATTAGTTTTAAAAAATCACTACTCTTAGGTATACTGTTATTGGATAGCTCACCATCCATCCTTGTTGAAGTTTCAATCTCTAATTTTCTCAAATCAAATTCCTTTTCTAATCTGTCTCTTTTAAGTTTCTCCTCATGTTCAAACTTTTCTTTTTTCTAATTCTAAATACTTTTCTCTTTCTAATTGAAGTCTCTCTTCACGTTCCAACTTTTCTTTTTCAAGTCTCTCTTCATGTTCCAACTTTTCTTTTTCAAGTCTCTCTTCTCATTCCAACTTTTCGGTAATTATTGAGTATCCAAACTTTTCGATTTTTCCAACAATTTTTTTTTGTGACATCTACACACCCCATGAAGCAATAATCCGTTGAAATTTTTTGGGGGTCGCATCTTTTTCACACAAAAATTTAAATTTTTGAAAAAAAATTTCTTGATGAAAATTTTATTTTTCATTTAAAAAATTCATAATTTGCAAACATATTATGAACTCCAAACCATAAAACGATATAAATCAAATTAATAATCACATATCTGAAGAAAACTAAGCTTACTAACCTTTCAATACTTTGGGGGATACAACTCCACAGCCGCTTTAAAATGGCAAAATGAATACCAGTCAACCACTGTTGTTGTCGAAATTCCCAGCTCTTCACAAATAAATGTGTGTTGGGGTGGCTTTAGGTGCAAAAGTATTGACACCAAATAGAAATATTTTTCTATTGGGAGTCTACAATTGTCCAAGAACGAGCCCACCCTTGCCGAGCCAGTAAACCCACAAACCGCAGCCGCCTTCTTCCCACATCGAATTTTTTTTTGACAGCGAAATTTAAGATTTGACTTATTGACAACTAATTCTGCACCACACTTCAAACACACTGTAATCTCTTTAAAAATACCATGCCTGAACAAAAATTCGATCACCTCCTTTTCGCTAAGGCGTACAGTATCTAAAAATTTGAGGCTGCACTCTGTATCACACATTTCACGTAATGAATAAATTAAAACAATCAGCTCTTGCCGAAAATATTTTCCATGTGATCTAAGAATAATTGTCGATCTGACCAAACACAAAATTATAGCATTTCAAAGAAAACATATGTTTTCAAACTATTATATTTTTAGATTGATTGGTTACTTGACCGACCTTTCTGTTGCTCAGATCTACCAGTTGACCGACCAAAGAAAACTAGATGATTCCACCTAACCAAACCTAACCTAACCTTGCCTAGTCTGGCAGTGTTACAGTGTGATGGAAGTATTCATACGTGGAAGAAAAATAGTTCCATCAGAAAACTCTAATTTAAATGCCAAATAAGCGTTGCCCCTGCAAAATATCAGTGTATTATTACTTACTAGTGTGTTTTGAGTGTGTGGGGAAAAAATTGTTGAAAAATTCGAAAAGTTTGGATACTCAATAAATACCAACGTTTCTTTTTCTCATTCCTCTTCATGCTTATGTTCAGTGATAATATTTTCTAATAGATTCTTAGTGAACTCTTCATCATAGTCTTCAGATTCAGCAATGAACTTACATAACTGAACGACTCTAGGATTGTTAGGTAGAACAATATTCAATTCTACAGCTAGAATCAATAAATCAGCCTTTTTTGACTTTGCTAGGTATGCCATTTTCAAAATTAATTTTCTTAAAGTTGTTATCCTACCTAGAAACTAGGATACTTACAACTGTTTTTGGAGAATGTTCTATCAATATTCTATCAATGTTTTCTCACTTTATGAAGTCCATCCCGGACAAGCCCCCAAAATTGTAGGAGAACTCTTGAATTAAAATCAAAATCACTTTTCGTAATTCATTTGTTTATTTCTTTTCACAGTAGTACTTTTTCAACTTACATGTGGAGCTTATTCTATCAAACTAAACTGTTTATTATTTCAGTTTCCAAGGGTTACTCATATGTAATAACATGATCACATGTTTGAATGTTTACTGAAATGACCTACCCTACACTATTATCTTAGTATGAATAATGAATAAAAATCATGTTGAGAATGTATTTAAAAATTGAAATTATGCTTTTCGAATTTCAATATTAATTTTCATTTTATTATTATATCTGTATTTTTATTTAGTGTTATAACTTGAGTTTTGTATTTTGATTTATTATGTTGGTATTCTGTGCCTTGAAGAATCAATGCTTGATACTGAGATTGCAAGTAATGTGTATCTGATGGCTGGTGTCTTTGTATTAATTAACTATTAATAATTGCTACTGTATTATTTGTATATTTAATTTTGACATGAGTGATTGACATTATAAATCCTTGAAACAATAATACCGTATTGTTTTTATTCAACTAGCAATTAGCACCAACAGCTTCCAATTTTCTCAATAGGTTATGGGCCCAGACTCGTTAAGTTTATTTGAAGTACAATGCTAGATCACAATATATTTTTTTTATACGTGACAATGAAGTGTCTGATTTCTTTGTTTAAAAAAACTGTTAGCTGATTTTGTGTCTGAGAATTTTCATAAGTTTTGTACTCATTCGGTTTTCAACAAACTTTCCAACTACATTGTGTGAAGTTTGAGAAATGTTTTGTAAAATGGCAGAGTCTGACTTTTGTAACGTGAACAAGTTTGATGGTGAGAACTTTCAACTATGGAAATTTCAAATGAAAACTATTTTTGTTGCCAAAGGACTGCTTGACATCGTAGATGGTACTAAAGTAAAACCTGAAACTGCCAGCACAGAATTGGACTCATGGGTGAAACAAAATGCTAAAGCTATGTTCATTTTATCCTCCACTATGGAGTACAAACAACTCAAACAATTCTTGACTTGTGAAACTGCAAATGAAATGTGGAACAAATTAAGTGCTATTCATGAACAAAAGAGTGCAACAAATAAACTATCTCTGATGAAATTCCACGAATATAAAATGAACCGGGGTGACAGTGTCATTCAACACATCACAAAAATCAAAAACGTTACTGATACCATGATAATGGCGAAAATTCTGGGTAGTCTACCTGCAAAGTTCAATAATCTTGTTACGGCATGGGACAGTGTTGAAGAAACAAAACAAACCACTCAACATCTAACTGAGAGGCTGCTGAAGGAAGAGAGCAGAATATCATCCACTGAATATGTCGCCGGTGCTCTTGCTACTATGAGTATCAATTAAAGGTATCCTTTTAAGAAGCTTAATCCAGGTAATCAACCAAATAAATCCTACAACAAAAATTTCAAATGTCATTACTGTGGCAAGCTAGGTCACATCGCATGGAACTGTTTCAAAAAGCAAAATAAGGAAAGTTCTGAAAGCATGTCAGTTCATCAAGCATTTAATGTAAAGCTGGGCATTCACGTTCCAACTTGCAGTACCACTTGCAGTACTGCTGTAAATGGTCGATTACATTGGGATAGTTACTCGCTAAGCGAGTAGCGAGTAGGACGTTACTAACCGACCGTGCTACCGCAGCTCAGCATATCAAGCCAAATTATATTAAAAATTTAATTTCGAGAATCACCTCATACTATGGAATTTCAAAGACAATAAACAATATTGCAACACAAAATTAAAATATGAAGTTTACCAACAATTATTCAATAAAATTTCATCAAAACAATCTACAATATATTACATCTGAACTGTTATGCTGGCAGCCTGCATGATTAAATGGCGGCTTAGGCCACAATAATATTGTATTTTGGTGTTCGCTACTCTGCCAGCGAGTATCAAATGTGACCAAATTCAAAGTGGACAGGCTCTCAACTTTGAATTTGGCCTAGCTTGAATTTTTTGCTTAGCGAGTAACTATCCCAATGTAATCGACCATTTATAGCAGTACTGCAAGTGGTACTGCAAGTTGGAACGTGAATGGCCAGCTTAAGAGACGTTACCCATAATTTAATGGAGTTAGATTCTACTGAAGTATGGCTATTTGACAGTGGTGCATCAGAACATATGAGCTTCCATCATGAATGGTTTCATGATTTCACTGAATGTATTCCTGAATTAGTTAGGTTAGGTGATAATTCTACATGTAAAAAAAAAGGTTGTGGTACTATTTATATTAAGAGGTTAGTGAATGGTGAATGGCTTGATGGCAAGTTAGAAAATGTTTTATACATTCCCACATTATGTAAAAACTTATTTTCAATAGGTACTTGTACTGAGAAAGGCCTAGAATTGAAATTTCATTCTAATAGACTTGACATTTTTGCAAATGATTCAACTTTGGTAGCTACTGGATTGAAACAAAATAATAACTTATTCAGACTCTTATTCAAAGTAGTAATGAATGAATTAAATGTAGCTTCATCTGATAATCTTAAACTGTGGCATGCACGTCTAGGCCACATTAATTGCAATTCAACTAGAAATGCTGCCAAAAATGATTTGATTCCTAATTTAAAATTAATCAATGATGAAAACTTTGTGTGTGAACCATGTATTTATGGGAAACAATCTAAACTGCCATTCAAATCTATTATACATAATGAAAAAATGAAACCTGGAGAAATGATCCATACTGAAATGTGTGGTCCTATTGCTGAAGCTTCTGTAGGAGGTGCCAAATATTTTTTATTATTCAAAGATGACAAATCAAGTTTTCATCATGTATATTTCTTGAGAAATAAGAGTGACACTTTTGAAGCTTTCAAAGAATATGAAGCAATGATATTTAATAAGTTTAACACTAGAACGACAGATGTGGTCATTTTGACCACAAATGAAGTTTAAGTCTTAATTCCAAGAGAATGGATAATTCAAACTTTTTCAAATTTAATGACTTTTCTTATTTTTATGTGATCTATCGACCTATCAACTCAAAAAAAAATCTACATTCCATAATACGTCATCAAATTGAAGATCTACCTAGAATGACAGCTTGTGGTCAAAATGACCGCTATACATTTTACTATTCTGACATTAGGAAATACACATATAAAATGAATGTATTGTTTCTGTGGTTGTTTATTGCTTTGCATTGACTCACAAAACATACACAGAACTATAATAGATGATATTCAGTTATTGTTTGCCAGGAAATAGTCATTTAGCTCATAATAGACCTGAAAAAGATTGCAAACTTGTCAGCTACCGGATATGAGTCATGTAAAATCCCCACCCTTCTCACGCATACAAGTGCATTTCCATGATAATGTCTTGCTAGTAGCTACTTATTTTTGTACTGTTCACATCAGTATCATTCTGAAAGTTGACTGGGCTGTTACTCTGTTTGCTATACGTAGTTTTGTTGAAGTGGTTTTGTTTGTAAAATTAGTTTGTGATGTCACATCCACTAACTGATGCAGAATTGATTGAGACTCTTCAAGAGCTTGACGAGAATAAAATGAAGTAGGGGAGTTGAACATCAGCAGCTCAGAGGAAAGTGATAACAGTGATACGCACAACTCAACCCTTACTCAAAATGCTACACCTTCATATCTTTGTGCCAGAGACAGAACCAAATGGAAAATAATGGATGAAAATATCGCAAATCCAGGGAGGTTTTGTGCTCAGAATGTTCTAAAGGAGAAGGCAGGCCCAACTCCATATTCCAACAGAAATATTGGAGGCAATGAAGCGTCAGCATGGCGTTTATTGGTTTCAGAATCAATGTTGAATCATATTCAAAAATGCACCATTGAAGAAGCCCATTGTCAATTGAAATCGGATGTGTGAAGAAGAGCTTGATTCATTCATAGCTTTGCTTTATGTGAGAGGAGCCATGTGCGCTTCATCACTGGACATAAACGACATGTGGTCAACACAGTGGGGACCGCCAATATTCTCTGAAACAATGTCACATGACCACTTCAAGGAAATTCTTCGCTTCCTGCATTTTGACCAGAAATCAAGCCGCTCAACTCGGCTCATGGAGTACAAATTTTCCCTGGCTTCTGATATTTGGTCTCCATTTATAAATAATTACCAGCTCTGCTTTACCCCTGGAGAAAATATTACAATTGATGAACAACTATTGCCCTGTAAGACATGTTGCAAGTGCATCCAGTATATGGCAAATAAACCCGATAAATTTGGATTGAAATTCTGGTTGGCTGTAGATCTTGAAACCAAATACTTCCTAAATTGGTTCATGTATTGTAACCCCCAATTTTACCCCTCACTGGGCGAGCCCAATTAAGTAGGGTGTATCTTGAGATAGTGCCCTTTAGATGAGCTATAGCTCGTAGGGTGCTCCTTCAAAAAATATTTGAAATTACTATGTTGATGTAAATTGCCGGATGCTGCAGTCGGGAGTAATTTCTTATAAAAATCTTGATGTTTGGAGCACCATCTCAATCTACAAACACACTGTTTTACATCTATCTTCGCTAGACGGAATCGTGGGAGAAAATGTAGAATGCTCACAAATGTCGTCCACACGATCCAACCCAGCAAAGAGAGATAAATGGATAAATTATTATACTCCAAGCTAATTTCCCCTCACGAACGAGAGCAGTATAAAAATGTGTAACACTTCCTTATTACACTCTCCCAACAACTCACGCCAATGAGGTGAAAAAGCCACAAATATATCCAGTCACATACAATCTAAAACATGAGTAGATGTTGCACCAACACGCATGTCCTCTATCAAGGGCATGCAATGGTTGATAAATGACCAACTCAACTCGGCGGAGCCGGCTGTTGGATATCTGAATTAAATTATTAAATAACCAGAGTCGAGTAGGAAATTAAAATATGAACTTTAGTTGAAATTACTATGTGATTTATTTTAAAATTTGAATGAAATATTTGCACAAAATCGGAAATTACTTGTTGAACAAAAAATGTATGTGAATAATAGTTGAGCTTTTTTATAAAAAATGGAATTTGAAATTGAATTATTTTAGAGCAATTAGGCTTTTGTCCTAAGGGCGAAACAATTACGAGAGCTCGTTTCAATCGCATGTACAAGTGATATGTCAATTAATTAAATATCCTCAACTGAATAGTAAAAATTTCACATACCAAACTTTCTTTTTTTTGATTGGGCCCAATTCTCGCGCACTCGAAGAGATAAATTTTTATTGGCACTCAATCGGAATTGGCGTCGCTTCCTCCCCGGACATCTTGGGCCTCGGTCAGCATGTCTGGATCGCGAGTTTTTAATCTTTTGTGAGGTAACAGTTCGTTATTGACAATCTGGATATTAGTACTTTTGAAACGATATGGGAACAAACACATGTAACATTAAAACTGACTAGAATGGTAACTTTAAACTTTTAAAAAACTTTTAGTAGGAGAGGTATAAAAAACGAACCTCCTCCTCAGCTTGCCAAAATGGGTCTCTCCTTCTTCAAGCTCTGGTTACAGTACCTGAAGAAGGGCTGCGTCATGCGGTAAATCCGCCAATTGCAGTGCAAGAATTTAATTTCCTCCAATGAGGAGCCTACACCCGATTTCAAATACGGTGTACCATATGCAAGAAAATTAATAAAATGAAAATTGAAGGAAATAATAATTAAATTAAAGAAATAAATAATTAGCAGAATGAGCATAAGCAGATTTACCAAGTCGATCGAATAACATAAATACAAGAAATAAATAACAATACGAATATTTTAGCAAAAAGGAAAGTGACATTATTAACCGGTAACAGCTGTTTGATAAGCCGGTTTTATCAAGATAATTAACAAGCTAACCTTTCAAGTAACGTAAACAACTTTTCTTATTTCAGCCCATTGTAGGATGCTGTTTTATAACGAATTTGGCAAATGATTGTGCAACTAAGTAAAATAAGATAATATGATAGATGATTTTGAGTGAGTATTATTTTTATAAATTTATACCTTGTTATTTTTGAGGTGATTATTGGCAAAGTGGGCTGGTGAATTTTGCACCGTGACATAAAGCCCCCAAATTAGGAAGAATTTGCCCCAAAGGCTTTCTAATTTTCACCGTCAAAGGTGCATTTCAGAACAATTGGTAACTTTAAACGATTTAGCCTTAACATACAATTCAACATATAACAATAACATCTATATCACAATAATATCACAGTCTAGCTTCAGGATATCCTAACAATGCGATTTCGCAATGGGTTTGCCTTTTGCGGCTTAAACCCCTAAATAAATAACAGTCGTGGATCTCTTGTCCAATCGACATTAAAAAATAGAGAAAAAGTGCACTAACAGGAATTTACATCTGCTAATACAACTATAGCCCCATTTGGATACTATACAAAAATCTCTAAAAGTCCCTACGGTAGTGGCTGGGTAGACATGCAAGCCCCCACAGTCCAGTACAGATCCTAGAAGCGACTAGCAATGATATGGATAACAATGCACCAACTACATGCATGTGTTGTTTGTTGACTTTCATTCAAAATTTGCTCTTTGATTAATAATTTCTTCCCAATTCAGTTTCTTTCATAATTTCGTTCAATTCTTCCTCGTTCTATATCATTTTTATCATTCTTCTTTAATTTTATTTTCCTTTGTTTCAGGTGTGTGGGCATGGTGTACACAATCTTTGGCATGTTCATTCTTATTTTTGTTTGCTTGCACTGCTTCAATAAATTTCTTTGTTCTTATTCTTTGGTTGCTTATTCTTGCTTTGGTTTCCTTCCCTTATCCTTTCCTTATTAAAGTTTGCTCTCTTGTTGTTTTATTTCTATCTTTGGTATCATTCCCTTATCATCTCCTTATTTAAGTTTGCTCTTTGTTGCTTCATTCCATCTTTGCCTTTCTAGTCAATTTCCATTTTTCTTTTTACATCTTACATTTAGTTTTACATAGATTACGCTAGTGCACTTATAATAATATATTTAATTTGCATGCTTAATAATAATCTCCTTCTCCAAGAAATATATAATGATATAATATAGTTAATAAAATCTCAAATAATATAACAGGTAGTAAATAGAGATTTTTCTAAAAGGAGATAACAATACATAAATGACAATAAACACAATAATAACAATAAATAATCATGCTATGCACTATCTTTTTAAATTATCACAGACTATTATAATTTTCTATTTTCTTATTTTTTAGAGTTATATATGTTCTCAAGTTTCTTTGGGTTAAGTTAATTAGTATTTAATATTTGAATATTTTTTTCTCTTTTTTTTTTTTTTTAAACATATGCTAAATTTAATGAAATAATTATAATAATAAAATATAGTTGAAATAGAATTTACAAATTGCAATCCTTTGGATGCTAATGGAGTATTCAACTCAATGCTAATGCATGAAAAGCGTGCTAAGAAAATGCCAATAAATTAATATAAACCTAATAGATAATAAATAGCATAAAAATCTACAAATTGTGATCCTTTGGGTTGCTGATGCATGAAATGCATGATGCGAATTTAACAATGAAATTGCATGAAGAACTTATAAATTGTATCCTTTTTTGGATACTAGGTTGAGCATTTAGCTCAATGCTGGTGCATAAGCAGCATGACATAATAACATTAAATTTGACATAAACATAATACAAATTTACAAATTGTAACCGTGTTTCGTGTTGTGGTGAGGCTGTAGATGATGATGATCATCAGGTGAAGATACTCCGGGGTTAGCTGGTGCGCAGAGAAGAGTCTCAATGCTGTTGGTCCATGACGATGTGCCGGGTTGATCTCACTGCTGGGCTCCCTGACAATGACGATAACAGATGGTGACAATTACTCCAATCCAAGATCTAGAAGTTGACATATTTCAAAGTTAAGGCCGGGTTTATTGGTCTACTTTGTAGATCCAAATAATGTCGAATATTGGTGTTGGTGCTCAATGTTGAGAGTTGAGTGCACCTCTTTTTAACTGGCAGTATATGTGCGGCATCTTGTTGCGGCAAATCACAACTGTCCAGTGCCCTAGGGGATTTGTGTGACAAATCCCACCGTTGCAGGTAGCATGGTGTACGAATCCCATGGCAGCTAATCTAGTGCTGACCTGACTGGATGGTGACAATTATTCAAATCCAGGATCTATAAGTTGATGCATCTTGAAGTTTTGTTATCTGGGAATAACTCCAGGTTTGGTTCTATTGTTGGTGGTTCGCAGGCAGTACAGTCTTTAACCTACTGTAGCAGAGAAGCTGGCCTGACCTGACTTATATGTGGTTTGCAGGCAGTACAGTCTTTAACCTACTGTAGCAGAGAAGCTGGCCTGACCGGTTTGATGCCGCCGACATTTTATATGACTCAACTGACGGCGCGAATAGCCCCTTTCATTTTGAATCTGGTGCGTCGCTTGTAGGAGTAGTATAGATTCCGATCGACTGCTAGAAGTACGCTCGGCTTGGCTCTGCGATGAACAGCTGGTATACTTGGCTTCGCCAGGTTGAAAACAGCTGTTGGCCGAGTGGTGATGTCGCGCAAGAACGCAGGCAGAGTATAGTTTATTGACTCGATGTCGACTGCTTCGTTGCAATCAATTAAATATTTTTGAACGAAGTCAGTTGCAGTTAGTTGTCGATAACTCTTATTTCTCCGATGATAATTGCTGTCACGATTATTTTGTAGAAATTTTCTGCTACTCTCTTCTTCAGTTGATGCTGTTGGTACACTCCTTTTGACAATGTTAACAACGGCTGGCGATTTGGAAGGCTGTGGCTGTGAATGATGTTGGCCGTGAATTGGTGGTGAATTATTCCTAACCTCTATTTGGCAATGAGTTTGCACGTTGATACTATTTTCCAGATGAATTATATTCTCTTTGTTATTGTTTATTTCCTGGTTATTATCCTTGTTATAGTCATCCTGATCCTTTAGGTTTTGTTTCCTGCTATCCTCAGTTTGTTTGGTGCTGTTGCAATAAGTTTGATTAGTAGTAATAATTCTGTGTTCGCCTACTTCAGCTCTAACCAATTGAGTCGTATTATCAGTGTATTTTTTGGTTTCGGTATGATGTATTATTTTAGGTTGTGGATTATCCACACTCTTTTCAAGTGGTACTAAAGTAACTTCCTTTAATCGTTCACCTAGTCGTACACTGATATTATCAATTTGTAGTCCTAAATCGGTTATGATGTCATCTGATACTTTATTTAATTCGGCTTTTAAGCTCGCAGACTGTTGGGCTAGGCTTATGTTAACGGTTTTTAAGTCTTCTGATTGTTTTGTTAAACTATCGTTTATAGATTTTATTTCAGATTTGAATTCTTGTGACTGTTTGGTGAATTTAGTTTCAAAGTCAGCTTTTAATTCCTCTGATTGTTGTATTAAATTGTCGTTGATTGATTTCAACTCAGATTTGAATTCGGATTTTAATTCTTGTGTTAAACTATCATTTACAGATTTTAATTCAGATTTGAATTCAGATTTTAGGTCTTGTGATTGTTTTTCTGATTTTTGTGCTTGTTTCCGGAATTCTTCTAGTATGATGTTCAGAGTCGAGGGTGGAAAATATTCATTATCCATTGTTGGCTGGTTGATCCGTCTATTCCCATCAGCAATGTCAATGAGTGAGTTTGACTGCATCGATGTAAGCATTAGATGGCTCTCGTCTAGCTGTGTTGAGGATAAGCGCTCACGGGCTCCCTGGTTGAAGTCGACTGAGGTGGCACTCTCCACTGGTCTAGGCGGAAGTTCTGGTGAAGATGGTGTGTCATCAGAAAGTACAGTGACGGTGGATCCGTTGTCGGCCATGATGACAAGTGAAAAATTTTCAGTGAAAAAACTTTTTTTTTTTTTTTGCAAAGTGTAAAGTGTAGTGCAGGAACAAAATTGGATAGCGAAATCAGGTCAGTCTCTAGCAGTATTCTTGTAGATAAGCCCCCACAACACGAAAAAACGGCGAGACAAATTCCGCGGTTACAATAAACATAAAAACGAGACGTTGGCGAAGCTGTGCGCGTTATGCGCTGATATTACAATAAAATAATTAAAACAATACAACAGTAATATCATAAAAAGTATAAATTAATTCTAGTCAATTCTAACAGTGATGTTAGTGCTGAATATTGCCACAAATATTTGTGGGCAATACAAGTGTGTCGGTCAACCTGGGAAATCTGCTTATTTCTGGGAAATATTAAATTAATATTGATTCTCCCCCGGTTTCAAAGTCCTAATTGCTCATGTATTACTAGACTCTGGTTGTAAACACTAATTAAATTATATAAGCAGATAAATTTGATGATAGTCTGGACGTTCACCGGAGATAATAATATAATTCTGAAATAGAAAAAGGTTAATATTCCGCTTCCAGGTTGCCGCAGGTTTTCCTGTAAAGAAATTGACATGAGTCTATTCCCCTCTCTCTATTGTCCTTTGTTCGGCACGCCAATTATGTAACCCCCAATTTTACCCCTCACTGGGCGAGCCCAATTAAGTAGGGTGTATCTTGAGATAGTGCCCTTTAGATGAGCTATAGCTCATAGGGTGCTCCTTCAAAAAATATTTGAAATTACTATGTTGATGTAAATTGCCGGATGCTGCAGTCGGGAGTAATTTCTTATAAAAATCTTGATGTTCGGAGCACCATCTCAATCTACAAACACACTGTTTTACATCTATCTTCGCTAGACGGAATCGTGGGAGAAAATGTAGAATGCTCACAAATGTCGTCCACACGATCCAACCCAGCAAAGAGAGATAAATGGATAAATTATTATACTCCAAGCTAATTTCCCCTCACGAACAAGAGCAGTATAAAAATGTGTAACACTTCCTTATTACACTCTCCCAACAACTCACGCCAATGAGGTGAAAAAGCCACAAATATATCCAGTCACATACAATCTAAAACATGAGTAGATGTTGCACCAACACGCATGTCCTCTATCAAGGGCATGCGATGGTTGATAAATGACCAACTCAACTCGGCGGAGCCGGCTGTTGGATATCTGAATTAAATTATTAAATAACCAGAGTCGAGTAGGAAATTAAAATATGAACTTTAGTTGAAATTACTATGTGATTTATTTTAAAATTTGAATGAAATATTTGCACAAAATCGGAAATTACTTGTTGAACAAAAAATGTATGTGAATAATAGTTGAGCTTTTTTATAAAAAATGGAATTTGAAATTGAATTATTTTAGAGCAATTAGGCTTTTGTCCTAAGGGCGAAACAATTACGAGAGCTCGTTTCAATCGCATGTACAAGTGATATGTCAATTAATTAAATATCCTCAACTGAATAGTAAAAATTTCACATACCAAACTTTCTTTTTTTTGATTGGGCCCAATTCTCGCGCACTCGAAGAGATAAATTTTTATTGGCACTCAATCGGAATTGGCGTCGCTTCCTCCCCGGACATCTTGGGCCTCGGTCAGCATGTCTGGATTGCGAGTTTTTAATCTTTTGTGAGGTAACAGTTCGTTATTGACAATCTGGATATTAGTACTTTTGAAACGATATGGGAACAAACACATGTAACATTAAAACTGACTAGAATGGTAACTTTAAACTTTTAAAAAACTTTTAGTAGGAGAGGTATAAAAAACGAACCTCCTCCTCAGCTTGCCAAAATGGGTCTCTCCTTCTTCAAGCTCTGGTTACAGTACCTGAAGAAGGGCTGCGTCATGCGGTAAATCCGCCAATCGCAGTGCAAGAATTTAATTTCCTCCAATGAGGAGCCTACACCCGATTTCAAATACGGTGTACCATATGCAAGAAAATTAATAAAATGAAAATTGAAGGAAATAATAATTAAATTAAAGAAATAAATAATTAGCAGAATGAGCATAAGCAGATTTACCAAGTCGATCGAATAACATAAATACAAGAAATAAATAACAATACGAATATTTTAGCAAAAAGGAAAGTGACATTATTAACCGGTAACAGCTGTTTGATAAGCCGGTTTTATCAAGATAATTAACAAGCTAACCTTTCAAGTAACGTAAACAACTTTTCTTATTTCAGCCCATTGTAGGATGCTGTTTTATAACGAATTTGGCAAATGATTGTGCAACTAAGTAAAATAAGATAATATGATAGATGATTTTGAGTGAGTATTATTTTTATAAATTTATACCTTGTTATTTTTGAGGTGATTATTGGCAAAGTGGGCTGGTGAATTTTGCACCGTGACAGTATCTAGGAAAAGATGAAGAAAGAAACAGAAATCGTCAACTAGGCGAGTTTGTTGTTTTGAAGCTGATGGATCCATTCATTTCTAAAGGGAGGAATGTCGCAACTGATAATTTCTTTACATCACAGAGATTAGCAGATTCATTGCTAGCTAAAGGAACATCCATTGTTGGAACAATCAGACAAAATCGAAGAGAGCTTCTGCCAATCTGTAAAGACACAAGTACAGAGCATTATTCATCTACAGTAATTGTGAATGATGAAAAAACTGTCACCATCTACCATTGCAAACCAAAAAAAAATGTCTGTATCTTGAGTAGGTCCATGGACATGTTGAAATTATGGACAATCCAAAAAAGCTACCAGAAACTGTGAAATATTATAATACAACAAAGTGTGGTGTGGATGTTATTAATCAAATGAGCCACTTATACACAACACAATGTGCTTCAAGAAGATGGCCTGTTTACATTTTTTATAACATTTTGGACTTAGCAGCTATAAATGCATGGATTTTATTTCGTGCATGCAATAAATCAAACATTTCTTGTCGGAACTTCATTCTAAATCTTGTGAACGAATTGAGATCCCCATACATAGTGATAAAAAATATACCAAGAAGACTGCCCTCCTCAGAGGAACAAATGAATAAGAAAAAACGTTGTCAATGTTCATTTTGCCACAACAAAACACCCAATTCATGCTCATCATGTGTCAAGCCTACCTGTGGAAAATGCCAAGAACAGTGGGTAAAAAACGTTTATTGCAAATTATGTGTTGAAGGAGCAGAATAAAGGAGTTTTGAAGGAGCAGATTTTCTATTTTGGACTTTTTAGTGACTGAATCAGGGTGAGTCAAATTAATTATCAATCTTTTAATATAGTACAGAATGCATAATTTACTTTAAATATGTCAAAATAGTTTTAAAAGTATCATTTGAGTGGAAACAAACTAGTATTTTCATTGCGGTCAAATTGACCACTATCCGTCATTCTAGGTAGTTCAAAATAGCCATCGTTCTAGTACTGTTAATAAGGGAGCTACTGTAAGGAGCTTGGTGAAATAGTGGCATAAAATTTAGGTTTTAAATAGTTTAAATGTGTGCAAACCTTAGAAAGTATGAGTGATTACTATTGAATTGTGTGCGAGTTGATTATCTGTGAATGAAAATTGTGAGTACATATAATTGTTGTCTATTGTAATATCTCTTAGAAATATCCTAACCTAGAAGTATCGGATGGAAATTATTTAGTCAGAGGCCTCTAGGGTTGTAAATTGGACTTTGATCTTCTGGTCATGGGCGCCCACAGGGGGTTGCAAGGGTGTGCAATTGCACCCCCCTAGCTGAAAAAATTAGGAAATAAATTTAATAGCTAGAATTTTGTGTAAACACTTTTATTAATTAGAAATTAGTAGTATAAAAAGGGCGGTTCTGGGACAACCTTGAAACTTTCTGGGACAACCCCCCCTCCAAAATGTTCCCCTCCCCCTCCCGCTCCCTAAAGGTGATTGCACCATCCTAAAAATTCCAATGGAATAGTTTCAACAAGAAAGAGAGAGACCCATACTTCCATCACGTGGCCCTGGCCTTCTCATTCCAGTTATGTCTGCTCATGGATGGGTGACTTATGAGCATTACTCGGGACCCCTCTAGCATGACTACCCAAAGAAACTCTGACCCATGTGCACACTACACTTGTGCTCCCCTTGATGCCCCTTCTGTTTCCCTAGTGCCCCACTTAATGCCCCTAGTATGCCCCTAGTGCACCCCTTAATGCCCCTAGTGTTTCCCTAGTGCCCCACTTAATGCCCCTAGTGTTTCCCTAGTGCCCCCCTTAATGCCCCTAGTGTTTCCCTAGTGCCCCACTTAATGCCCCTAGTGTTTCCCTAGTACCCCACTTAATGCCCCTAGTGTTTCCCTAGTGTACCACTTAATGCCCCTAGTGTTTCCCTAGTGCCCCCCTTAATGCCCCTAATGTTTCCCTAGTGTACCCCTTAATGCCCCTAGTGTTTCCCTAGTGCCCCCTTAATACCCCTAGTGTTTCCCTAGTGCCCCACTTAATAATAATAATAATAATGATAATTTCTCTGGATGATGGAAAACATATCCAGAGGAGTTTATTAATATAAGCTCAAAACATTACAATAATATATTATTCAATAGAAAAAACTGATTGCTAATTTGATTCCTAAATGTAAAAAAATAAGATACCCCACTATAAAACTATGTGTCGGGGTGATCATCAATGTGAACCTTAGATCAAGCTTATACTATTATACTATACTATTCCTAACTAGCCATTGCCCCTAGTGTTTCCCTAATGCCCCCTTAATGTCCCTAGTGTTTCCCTAGTGCCCCCCTTAATGCCCCTAGTGTTTCCCTAGTGCCCCCCTTAATGTCCCCAGTGTTTCCATAATGCCCCCCTTAATTCCCCTAGTGTTTCCCTAGTGCCCCACTTAATGCATCTAGTGTTTCCCTAATGCCCCCTTAATGTCCCTAGTGCTTCCCTAGTGCCCCCCTTTATGCCCCTAGTGCTCACCTAGTGTTCCCCTAGTGCACCTCTACTGCTCACCTAGTGTGCCCCTTGTGCTCCCCTAGTGCGCCCCTGGTGCTTCCCTAGTGCGCACCTAGTGCTACTCTAGTGCACCCCTAGTGCTCCCATAGTTCCCCTCTAGTGTGCTGCAATCTATTGTATTAGATTTATAGGTTAGATGTAATGCAATAGATTACATGGTATTGGCTTGGATCATTCCTTATGGGTTATCCATTTTGAGGTTATGTTGACTTTAGATTACATGGTATTGGCTTGGATCAATCCTAAAAGGTTATATTGTCTTTAGATCTTGTAGTATTGGATTGGATCAATCCTTATAGGTTATACTGTCTTTATATAATGTAGTATTGGGTTGGATCAATCCTTATAGGTTATACTGTCTTTAGATCATGTAGTATTGGCTTGGATCATTCCTTTTGGGTTATCCATTTTGAGTTTATGTTGACTTTAGATTACATGGTTTTGGCTTGGATCATACCTTATAGGTTATCCATTTTGAAGTTATGTTGACTTTAGATGACATAGTATTGGCTTGGATAATTCCTTATAGGGTATCCATTTTTGGGTTATGTTTACTTTCGACTTAATGCAATAGATTGCAGCACACTAGAGGGGAACTATGGGAGCACTAGGGGCGCACTAGGGGAGCACTGGGGGCGCACTAGGGGAGCACTAAGGGCATAAAGGGGGGCACTAGGGAAACACTAGGGACATTAAGGGGGCATTAGGGAAACAGTAGGGGCATTAAGTTGGGCACTATGTAAACACTAGGGGCATTAAGGGGGACACTAGGGGCATTAAGTGGGGCACTAGGGAAACACTAGGGACATTAAGGGGGGCACTAGGGAAACACTAGGGGCATTAAGGGGGGCACTAGGGAAACAATAGGGACATTAGGGAAACACTAGGGACATTAAGTGGGGCACTAGGGAAACACTAGGGATATTAAGGGGGCACTAGGGGTATTAAAAGGGCACTAGGGAAATACTAGGGGCATTAAGTGGGGTACTAGGGAAACACTAGGGACATTAAGGGGGACATTAGGGAAACACTAGGGACATTAAGTGGGGCACTAGGGAAACACTAGGGATATTAAGGGGGCACTAGGGGTATTAAAAGGGCACTAGGGAAATACTAGGGGCATTAAGTGGGGTACTAGGGAAACACTAGGGGCATTAAGTGGGGCACTAGGGAAACACTAGGGGCATTAAGGGGGGCACTAGGGAAACACTAGGGTCATTAAGTGGGGCACTAGGGAAACACTAGGGGCATTAAGGGGTGCACTAGGGGCATTAAGTGGGGCACTAGGGAAACAGAAGGGGCATCAAGGGGAGCACAAGGGTAGAGTGCACATGGGTCAGAGTTTCTTTGGGGAGTCATGCTAGAGGGGTCCTGAGTAATGCTCATAAGTCACCCATCCATGAGCAGACTTAACTGGAATGAGAAGGCCGGGGCCATGTGATGGAAGTATGGGTCTCTCTCTTTCTTGTTGAAACTATTCCATTGGAATTTTTAGGATGGTGCAATCACTTTTAGGGAGCGGGGAGCCATTTTTCGGGCAAATACTCATGCCAGGCCCCCACCCAAGGCCCCCTGACCTTGGCCTATCAATCAGTATTGAATATGCATAGGGGGAGTCATGCTATGGGTTACCTAAGTGGGTCCCAAACTATTGAGTCATGGTCATCCCATCCTTGAGCAGACACAACTGGAATGAGAAGGCTGGTGGGCAGGGCCAGTGATGGAAGTAGAGGATCTCTCACACTCTCTCTCACCCTCTCTTTCTCGTTGAAACTGTCCCATTGGAATTTTTAGGGAGAGGAGGATCACTTTTAGGGAGTGGGGGTCATCTTTTGGGTAAGGGGGGACCACTTTTAGTTTTTGGGGTCCACTTTTAGGGTGTGAAGAACCGTTTTTAGGATGAGGGGGGCCACGTTTCGGGATAAGGGGGAGCACTTTTAGGGAGAGGGGGACCATTTTTCGGGTTCGAGGGCCCTCTTTTAGGATGAGGGGATCACTTTTCGGGAGAGAGGGGCCACTTTTTGGTAATGGGAGCCATTTTTCGGGTGAGGGGATCCACATTTAGTGAGAGGGGGTCCACTTTTAGGGTGGAGGGAACCGTTTTTAGGATGAGGTGGTCCACTTTTAGGGTTTTTGGTACCATTTTTGGGAAAGAGGAACCACTTTTTGGTATAGGGGGACCATTTTTCGGTAGAGGGGGTCAACTTTTAGGATGAGGGGGGTCAATTTGGGGAGAGGGGGCCACTTTTAGGAAGAGAGGGGGTCACTTTTAGGAGAGGGGGTCCACTTATCGGTGGAGGAGGGCCATTTTTCGGGTGGGAGGGGCCACATTTAGGGTGTGGGGGGCCACATTTATGGTTGGTGGGCCATTTTTCGATAATGGGAACCATTTTTTGGGAGAGGGGCCCATTTTTTCGGTAGGGGGGTCACTTTTAGGGGGGAGGGGTACTTTTAGGGTTAGGGGGGCCACTTTTTGGGGAAGGGTTTTTTTGGGGATTTTTTGGGAGTGGGTAGGGTTGAGGGGGAGGGTGGAAGGGCGAGGGGGAGGGGAACCTTTACTGGGGGGGGGAACATGGGGAGGGGGGGTTGTCCCAGAAAGTTTCAAGGTTGTCCCAGAACCGCCCTTTTTATACTACTGAAATTTACTGGGCGCGGACGGAAAAATTCATTTTTTTTGCGCCCAGTAATTTTGCCAATAATTTGTAATTAGTAAGATCAATGATATTATTTAGTTTCATCTGTACTTCGTTATGTATTTGATGTATTTGTATTGATTTTTTGTAAGTTCTTTTTTGGCAATAAACATTATTATTATTATTATTATTATTATTATTATAAAAGTAGGCTACATGAGATTATGCTCATTAAAATAAAAGTATTTTCAATTATTGTCTGAATCAATTGAGTAGTTCAGCCATTCTTATAAATCAATGCTATTCAGAAAACAAAACTTCAAGTTTCTTGGTTGCTGTCCAAATTTATTCATAACCAAATCAATGAAATCACACTTTTTCGTAACCCTTTTCCTGTGGACACTCAACATACAAAGTCCTGATAGCCTCATATGACTCATAGTACACCGGTTCCAAGTTTTCACTTGCCACAAAGTGCTTGCAGCGAGCTGTCAGTTGACTGCCTTCACGTTTTGAAATTCTACACACAATTTAAAAAAGGTTATAGGCTTCATTCAACTGTAAATTTATGTTCCTTTTTAATATTATAGCTTGCGGATTTAACCATATAAAATATACACAATAACTTAACTTAATTTTAAATACAATATTAATTTTTAATCTTGGCATAAAAAACGACGACTTACCCTCCTTTATGCACAATATACTATTTTCATTTGGTAGCTTTTATTAGTTACCAAATAGCATAAAAATTCGTTTTAAACCACCATATTTTCAAAAAATTTTCCTCGGACCCCCTTTTTCCGTACCCCCCCAGACGATGTTTGTTATTTATTGCACCCCCCTGCTCCAAATCCTGCGGGCGCCCATGCTTCTGGTAATCATTTTGACTGTCGAAAATAAATGATATAGGCGATCTGGAGATCGACCGACAGCGCTCTGAGCAGAGGATCTTGCTCTAACTTAGTGAGTCAAAATCTGATCGCCATTAAATCGTGTGCTAAATTGTCTCACTTCAAATATGTTTTTTCAAAAAAATATTTCTTAAGACAAACATACAAAAAATGCCCAAGAGCCGTATTATGTGTTGTGTATATGGGTGCAGTAATACCCATGAGAATACAGAAGGAAAAGGTGTTTCATTTTATTCATTTCCTGGTCGACCTTACAAAAAGGATAGATGGGAGAAATGGATCTCTAATGTTCGAAGGACTAAGTGAGTTATATTATATTTACAAATTATTTTATGTTTAAAAGATTGCTGATTGATGAAAATTAGACGTTTTCTATACACTTGTGTGATTGATATTTGTAATTAAAGAAATCAATCCTAATAACAGCGTTGAGGTTATGTTTTTGTTATTGTTGCAAAATATCAATTTATTGTAAGCAGAGGCGGATTTAGGCAGTTGCCACCTCTAGGCAGTTGACTTTTAATAAACAAGGTGGAAATTTTTTGATAAAAAGACTGTAAAACAACATTGATGCTAGTTTGTCTCATCACTTTTCCACATATAATACCTTTGCACTCCTCCACATCAAAAACATGATTACTCTCTACAAGGTTCTTCCCTTCTTCTAGATTAGATTTCCTCAAAAAATCGCAGTTGACTTCTTTAAATCCTATTTTTATGATAATTTTCCCATGTTAGACATTATAAACAATGCAACTAACTCACAACACTGCTGCCAATTTATACCGCCCAGAGTTCGCGACGATCGATCTTTCAGCCAACTTCTGATCGCCTATAGGAATTATTGAGCTCTCTAGTTTTCTGTGACACACGACAGTCTACTCTTTTATTCCTTAAATCCAGGAAGCTTGTTTCTTGTAGCACTGAACGGGAGACCTGTTGCACGGTGGTGGCTCTCGAACGTTACATACTTGAAACGGTTCTGTGTTGAGTGCGTAGTGCCTTAAAAAACGAACGTACTCTGTATCCTGCTTGCCTCTCTACAGTATTTATTGAGATCTGTCATCGGACTAAGTGACAGCTGATAAAGTATCGCTGATTTTTTATTGCATTTATGTTCCATCAATGCTGCTTCTTGATCTCTGTTATAAACTTATAGTCATCAGATTCCTTTATTATAATAAAAATACTATTGCAATCCCTTATTCCAATCCATTTTAAAATTTCCTTTTCTCCAGGAGCCACCTTTACCTTCCTGCCTTGACAGCTCTCTGGGCATTTTTAAAAGCCTTTCTTTTCTTTCCTGCCTCAAATAGTAAATTTCAACGCCGACTAGAAAGAGGTTTGGTCACTAGGGAAACACTAGGGACATTAAGGGGGCATTAGGGAAACAGTAGGGGCATTAAGTTGGGCACTATGTAAACACTAGGGGCATTAAGGGGGACACTAGGGGCATTAAGTGGGGCACTAGGGAAACACTAGGGACATTAAGGGGGGCACTAGGGAAACACTAGGGGCATTAAGGGGGGCACTAGGGAAACAATAGGGACATTAGGGAAACACTAGGGACATTAAGTGGGGCACTAGGGAAACACTAGGGATATTAAGGGGGCACTAGGGGTATTAAAAGGGCACTAGGGAAATACTAGGGGCATTAAGTGGGGTACTAGGGAAACACTAGGGGCATTAAGTGGGGCACTAGGGAAACAGAAGGGGCATCAAGGGGAGCACAAGGGTAGAGTGCACATGGGTCAGAGTTTCTTTGGGGAGTCATGCTAGAGGGGTCCTGAGTAATGCTCATAAGTCACCCATCCATGAGCAGACTTAACTGGAATGAGAAGGCCGGGGCCATGTGATGGAAGTATGGGTCTCTCTCTTTCTTGTTGAAACTATTCCATTGGAATTTTTAGGATGGTGCAATCACTTTTAGGGAGCGGGGAGCCATTTTTCGGGCAAATACTCATGCCAGGCCCCCACCCAAGGCCCCCTGACCTTGGCCTATCAATCAGTATTGAATATGCATAGGGGGAGTCATGCTATGGGTTACCTAAGTGGGTCCCAAACTATTGAGTCATGGTCATCCCATCCTTGAGCAGACACAACTGGAATGAGAAGGCTGGTGGGCAGGGCCAGTGATGGAAGTAGAGGATCTCTCACACTCTCTCTCACCCTCTCTTTCTCGTTGAAACTGTCCCATTGGAATTTTTAGGGAGAGGAGGATCACTTTTAGGGAGTGGGGGTCATCTTTTGGGTAAGGGGGGACCACTTTTAGTTTTTGGGGTCCACTTTTAGGGTGTGAAGAACCGTTTTTAGGATGAGGGGGGCCACGTTTCGGGATAAGGGGGAGCACTTTTAGGGAGAGGGGGACCATTTTTCGGGTTCGAGGGCCCTCTTTTAGGATGAGGGGATCACTTTTCGGGAGAGAGGGGCCACTTTTTGGTAATGGGAGCCATTTTTCGGGTGAGGGGATCCACATTTAGTGAGAGGGGGTCCACTTTTAGGGTGAAGGGAACCGTTTTTAGGATGAGGTGGTCCACTTTTAGGGTTTTTGGTACCATTTTTGGGAAAGAGGAACCACTTTTTGGTATAGGGGGACCATTTTTCGGTAGAGGGGGTCAACTTTTAGGATGAGGGGGGTCAATTTGGGGAGAGGGGGCCACTTTTAGGAAGAGGGGGGGTCACTTTTAGGAGAGGGGGTCCACTTATCGGTGGAGGAGGGCCATTTTTCGGGTGGGAGGGGCCACATTTAGGGTGTGGGGGGCCACATTTATGGTTGGTGGGCCATTTTTCGATAATGGGAACCATTTTTTGGGAGAGGGGGCCATTTTTTCGGTAGGGGGGTCACTTTTAGGGGGAGGGGGTACTTTTAGGGTTAGGGGGGCCACTTTTTGGGGAAGGGTTTTTTTGGGGATTTTTTGGGAGTGGGTAGGGTTGAGGGGGAGGGTGGCAGGACGAGGGGGAGGGGAACCTTTACTGGGGTGGGGGGAACATAGGGAGGGGGGGTTGTCCCAGAAAGTTTCAAGGTTGTCCCAGAACCGCCCTTTTTATACTACTGAAATTTACTGGGCGCGGACAGAAAAATTCATTTTTTTTGCGCCCAGTAATTTTGCCAATAATTTGTAATTAGTAAGATCAATGATATTATTTAGTTTCATCTGTACTTCGTTATGTATTTGATGTATTTGTATTGATTTTTTGTAAGTTCTTTTTTGGCAATAAACATTATTATTATTATTATTATTATTATTATTATTATTATTATAAAAGTAGGCTACATGAGATTATGCTCATTAAAATAAAAGTATTTTCAATTATTGTCTGAATCAATTGAGTAGTTCAGCCATTCTTATAAATCAATGCTATTCAGAAAACAAAACTTCAAGTTTCTTGGTTGCTGTCCAAATTTATTCATAACCAAATCAATGAAATCACACTTTTTCGTAACCCTTTTCCTGTGGACACTCAACATACAAAGTCCTGATAGCCTCATATGACTCATAGTACACCGGTTCCAAGTTTTCACTTGCCACAAAGTGCTTGCAGCGAGCTGTCAGTTGACTGCCTTCACGTTTTGAAATTCTACACACAATTTAAAAAAGGTTATAGGCTTCATTCAACTGTAAATTTATGTTCCTTTTTAATATTATAGCTTGCGGATTTAACCATATAAAATATACACAATAACTTAACTTGATTTTAAATACAATATTAATTTTTAATCTTGGCATAAAAAACGACGACTTACCCTCCTTTATGCACAATATACTATTTTCATTTGGTAGCTTTTATTAGTTACCAAATAGCATAAAAATTCGTTTTAAACCACCATATTTTCAAAAAAATTTCCTCGGACCCCCTTTTTCCGTACCCCCCCAGACGATGTTTGTTATTTATTGCACCCCCCTGCTCCAAATCCTGCGGGCGCCCATGCTTCTGGTAATCATTTTGACTGTCGAAAATAAATGATATAGGCGATCTGGAGATCAACCGACAGCGCTCTGAGCAGAGGATCTTGCTCTAACTTAGTGAGTCAAAATCTGATCGCCATTAAATCGTGTGCTAAATTGTCTCACTTCAAATACGTTTTTTCAAAAAAATATTTCTTAAGACAAACATACAAAAAATGCCCAAGAGCCGTATTATGTGTTGTGTATATGGGTGCAGTAATACCCATGAGAATACAGAAGGAAAAGGTGTTTCATTTTATTCATTTCCTGGTCGACCTTACAAAAAGGATAGATGGGAGAAATGGATCTCTAATGTTCGAAGGACTAAGTGAGTTATATTATATTTACAAATTATTTTATGTTTAAAAGATTGCTGATTGATGAAAATTAGACGTTTTCTATACACTTGTGTGATTGATATTTGTAATTAAAGAAATCAATCCTAATAACAGCGTTGAGGTTATGTTTTTGTTATTGTTGCAAAATATCAATTTATTGTAAGCAGAGGCGGATTTAGGCAGTTGCCACCTCTAGGCAGTTGACTTTTAATAAACAAGGTGGAAATTTTTTGATAAAAAGACTGTAAAACAACATTGATGCTAGTTTGTCTCATCACTTTTCCACATATAATACCTTTGCACTCCTCCACATCAAAAACATGATTACTCTCTACAAGGTTCTTCCCTTCTTCTAGATTAGATTTCCTCAAAAAATCGCAGTTGACTTCTTTAAATCCTATTTTTATGATAATTTTCCCATGTTAGACATTATAAACAATGCAACTAACTCACAACACTGCTGCCAATTTATACCGCCCAGAGTTCGCGACGATCGATCTTTCAGCCAACTTCTGATCGCCTATAGGAATTATTGAGCTCTCTAGTTTTCTGTGACACACGACAGTCTACTCTTTTATTCCTTAAATCCAGGAAGCTTGTTTCTTGTAGCACTGAACGGGAGACCTGTTGCACGGTGGTGGCTCTCGAACGTTACATACTTGAAACGGTTCTGTGTTGAGTGCGTAGTGCCTTAAAAAACGAACGTACTCTGTATCCTGCTTGCCTCTCTACAGTATTTATTGAGATCTGTCATCGGACTAAGTGACAGCTGATAAAGTATCGCTGATTTTTTATTGCATTTATGTTCCATCAATGCTGCTTCTTGATCTCTGTTATAAACTTATAGTCATCAGATTCCTTTATTATAATAAAAATACTATTGCAATCCCTTATTCCAATCCATTTTAAAATTTCCTTTTCTCCAGGAGCCACCTTTACCTTCCTGCCTTGACAGCTCTCTGGGCATTTTTAAAAGCCTTTCTTTTCTTTCCTGCCTCAAATAGTAAATTTCAACGCCGACTAGAAAGAGGTTAATAATGACAAGAACAAGAAGTAAATGCGAAAAAGCGAATAACACCGCGCAGCATCATTTTAATAATATAAAAAATGACTTAATCAATAAAGAAGTGGCTGAAATCACGGTTACTCTCCATGGTGTCCTCTCGGTGATAAGTAATGAGTTTTCAAGCGATGCAATAATTGACCTGGTTCCTGAAATCACGTCACTTTTAAACAGATATGATGCTTCCATCAAAGTGAATGATGATTTGCAGGTATGTCTTAATGATATGGCTGAAGAAAATCGATTGTTAGTAAGTTCCTTGAAAGCAGAAAAAAATAAACGAAAAGTAGATTTTGAGAATTCATTACACTGTGAAGAGATAGCGGACAGCGAAATAAAAATACTAAAAATTGAAAAATTAAAACTAAGTGAAACTTCACTGAAAAAGGAAATAGAAAACATAACAAGAATGAAATAGTTTCACTATTGAGAGCCGACTTTACTAATTTAAATTTAGTTCAAACTCAGAATAATTTATTAATGGTATCTGACACAATCCGAGAAAACTTAAGCAGCATTAATGAAAATGAGAATCCACATTTAGAGCTCAAAAATGCCGATGAAATAAATACCAAAAGATTCTAGTAAATTCTGTCAACTCAAACAAAAACCAAAATAACATGTTCAGACTCTGCAAAACTCCATAAAGAAATGAATGGAAAGCATCTTGAATTGTTAGAAGTGAGGCAACGTAGCTGGGAGGATAGATAGATAGATAGATTTATTGATCAAAGGTATTGCTAGGTCTGATAAGACCCATTGCATACATTGCTGTTAAATATTCATTCAACTGTACACAGAAAATATAACAATAAACAAGAACAATAATATCTGCAGTGACAGTGAATAAATTAAACACAATGAAAGTACTCATTGAGAATAAAGAAAAAGCTTATTGATTAAACAATGAAGTGAAATTAAAATTAATAAAACAATACATAAAAATAATGAATGAAGTATCTTACATCCAATTTAAAACCTGTAAAGTAATTATGACAAATTTCATTGCAGTTTATTGTTTGAATAGATACACATGCACACACACACACACACACACACACACACACACACACCTCACACACAATCAATAACCATGTCACTACTCAATTGTGTAGCTAGGGACTGTCAAGCAGGTATCTAAATATTCGCCTCTTAAATATACTGAGTGATGCAGAGAGAACCATATGTTCCGGAAGTGAATTCCACAGTCTGGCTGCCGAAACTACAAATGATTGGTTGAAAATTGCTGTACGGTGAATTGGAATTTGTAGAGTAAATTGATGCAATCTAGTATCATGACCAGAGTAAACATTCACCAGTAGTGTAAAGGATTCAGACAGATAGCTAGGTCCTTCATTAAAAACTAGAATTTTAAAAACAAGGCACAGAATGAAGTACTGCCTTCACTTATTCAATTTAAGCCAACCCAGCTCAATAAAAAATGGCATTATATGTGAATCACGTCTTGCCTCAAATATAAAACATACTGCATTATTTAGAGAACGCTGCAGACGCCCATTCAACTCATTTGAAAGGTCATTGTATGCAATGCTGCAGTAATCTAAAAAAGGTAAAATTAGGGCATTTACCAAAGTCACCCTAACGGCTTTAGGTAGAAATCTTCTTACTCTCTTCAGCTGATGCATACCACCAAAAACCTTATCACAGACATGTGTGATCTGCTCACGCCAACTTGAGGAGCAATCAATTAATACACCAAGAATTCTAACACTAGGACTGAAAGCGATGCAAGTACCATTAATGACCACTGGAGGTGAATTTCCAAAATCCAATTGATTGACCAGCCTGGGGTAGCCAATGACAATAATCTTAGTTTTGGTAGGGTTCAGTGTTAATCTATGAGCATCAGACCATTCAACCAGCTTTGTGATATCACTATTAACTTTATCTATAGAGTGTGAAAACTGATGGATAGGGAAATGGGAATATATGATAAGGTCATCAGCAAATAAGTGGTAAGAGGATGAGGAGAAGATCATAGGGACATTATTAATATAAATGGAGAAAATTAGTGGCCCCAACACAGAACCTTGAGGTACACCATGGTTGACCAGGCGCCAGGAAGAAATATCATTAGAGCTCCCCAAAACAGCTTGGTAGCGACCAGTCAAATAAGAGGAGAACCATGCAATTGCTGAATCAGAGAAGTTGCACTGTTTTTTCAATTTATTTATAAGTATAGGATGGCTAACACTGTCGAAAGCTTTGCTGAAGTTGAACTGTACCAATAGTGTAGCCAATTTCCTATCCATGGCAGCTCGAAAATCATCTGTCATCTTGATGAGAGCAGTACAGGTGCTGAAGTTCGGTCTGAATCCTGATTGGAATTTGGCAAAAAAGTTGCAATGAGACAAATATCCTACGACCTGCTTATGTACTATCCGTTCATGGGCTTTGGAAATAGAACAGAGCATATTAATTGGTCGAAAATCACAGGGATTAGATGCATTTTTTACTTTAGGAATGGGCTTGACCAATGCACGTTTCCACAGATCAGGAAAGATGCCCAACTGCAGGGAGCAGTTGAACAGGTGAGTGATTGTAGGAAGTAGTATAGGAAGTAACTTTTTGTAAAACAAGATAGGGATGTTATCAACTCCCTTGGAATTTTTATTTGTATTTAATATAATGTAAGATATATCTGCAGGAGTAACATAGGAGAAATAGAAAGGGTCTTTGGGAAGGGTATGCTGAAACTGATTTATAAACTGATTTCGTGCAATCTCAACGTTACTGATTGGGTTCATTTGATTTATGGGCTTAACAAAGTAGTCATTGAGTTGATCAAGTGGAAGGTTTATGTGAATATTCTTATGCTTACACTTATGAGCGCCCAGCCGTCGGACATTATTCCATAGAGAAGATGTGGAATTACTTTGATTGAAACTATCATGATAGTAACGAAGTTTTGCATTACGACACAGTGATTTCACTTTATTACGCAAGACCTTGAAGGAACTGAAATCGGCTTCACTACTAGACCTTTTAAATTTTCTTCTAGCCCTATCCCTATCATGCCTAGCCTGTAAAATGTCTGTGTTGATCCATGGCACAGGTTTATGTTTTGTCTGACCAACACAAATAAGATAGAGGATAGAGTTGAGATGGAAGAGAAATTAAAAAATGCATCATTAAAAACCAAAACCTGCCCAGATAAGAAACGACTGGTCACAATAATCAACAAAACTTCCAAAGTGAGAGATGGATGGAATAAATATTCAATTTCTTCCTCTTCAAGAGCTCCTGATTCATCAAATGCTGAACTTGCAACACACAGATTGCCTGAGAAGAAATATCCAAAAAAAAAACAAGGCAACTGATAGGATAAAAATATTCGCTGACAGGCATGGCAGACTCCTGGTGGACTTGGTCTCCAATGCGACTGGTGGAACAGTGGATGGTGTCATAAAACCGGGGGCCACTTTCGACAAGGTGACATCAAGCTGCATACGGGATAGTGGCTGTCTGACGGAAGAGGACATGGTTGTTCTCATTGGTGGAACTAACGACTTGGATAGGGATTGTTCAGAAAATTATCTGAAAGCACTGAAAAGACAATTACAAAACCTATCACACACAAATGTATTTCTGGTTAACATACCGCATCACTTTGACCTTCCTGATGATTCTACTATCAATATTGTAAAATAAAAAATGTAAACGAATCTATACTTGAGGTTTGCAGGCCCTTTGAGAATGTGGAAATCCTAAATGTATATAACATTGGCAGACGTTTCCATACCCGCCACGGTTTGCATTTCAATTTGTTGGGGAAATGTTACATATCCAATTGCATAGCTAATGCATTCAATAATTTATCACAGGATCTTGACACCCCCTTATCAGTTGGTTATAATACAAACACAGTAGTTTTGGATGACTGTAAATTTTCAATGGCAATGAGAAATATTTAAACTAAACTGTACTGACAAGGAAGTAAACTCTGCTTACAAATTTGTGAATACTGATGACTGCCAAAAACTGTTACAAAAATATTACCCCTACAGAAAACAATACTAATACTAATATTACAGAGAGTAACCTGTCGGATGAAGTATGCTTTTTATCTTGGAACGTTCAGGGATTGAGAAATAAAATTGATTATCTA